>NMRA01000016.1:291288-343454 GCA_002633005.1 Phoronis australis
TGTGTTAACACCAGTTTAGTGTTGCATAACTTTTCAATTCAATAGGACTGCAGACAAGCAGTTGGCTCAAATCAAGTTGCCCATGACTTGATTAATGGCTCAGTGAACATATTGCACTCTGTTCACTAGCAATATGGGCTTTTCTGTATTGGATTGTTTTGAGTTTTGAGGGCTGAAGTAACCAACCTGTCAACATTAACAGGTCAAAAAATACCACCCATTTTTAATGCATCACTTCTTACAGGAACAACCACCCATAATTTGTGTTTTTTTCTGAAGACCACCACCCATGAATTTTTATTTCTACTGCCGTCCCCCCCCTCCCACACGGATTTTACTGGAACAGCCCTCAGCGAATCTTACTACTGTGTCTTTATTTTTGTCACGTGACCATGTTTTTTAAGTCAAATTTTCATGTGCAAGAAAGATACATTCATAGCAAAATAACCTCTCAGCCAATTTTACTAAAACGTTTTTAAATGAAAACTACGTCTCAAAAACACTGGAATTTTTTATCACGGTATTCACTTAGTTAAGGTATTATGCCAAATTAACTCTAAAAACACGAGGCATTTTTGTAAAAAAAAGCGGCCTTATTTGTATATCGCTCAGCATGCAAAACTAGGCATTTTAAAGCAAAATCCTAGCAGCATTTTGAGACGACGTTAAGTTTTCATTTAAAAAAAGTTTTAGTTTAGGGGGTGACATTGCTATGAATCGATGCACCTTTCTTGCACGTGAAATGTTGACTCGAAAAACACGACACATGACAGTTATAAAGATGCATTTATGAGAAGCATATTTTTAGAATCCTCGATCTATCTCCTTTCAGAAAATGTATACTTTTAATGGTTGACGAAGCAAAGCTTTTTAGAAGTCGTTTATTTAGGTCCTAGATAATGTTAAGTACTATATGTGTGGAGTTGGACGTATAATCCACTCCTGGAAAATACAGTACAAGACAGTAATCTTTTTAATTACCATTAACCACGTCATGGTGGCTAATTCTGTTAACTGCAAAAATCAACGTTAATAACTAATAGGGCAGCCAAGTTCTACTTATGGAAGGGCTTAGTCGCCTTATTGATTTCTTATTAGTTCCCTTTCATTCCTGGCCGCGAGGAAAGACTATTCTATGAATTCGGCTTCCTACCAACCGTCATTTTTGTGATTTCAGGTCATTTTGTCTGAATATTTCTGGCCTGTACTAGGCACAAGCGTGGATAAACGAATTTTTATTTTTTCTTAGTTTTTAGTACTTCAGTCTCTTGTAACAGATTCCGATCTCTCTGTTCATTTCTCTTTATTCATCGTTATACAAGTCGTTTCTTTCTGCATAAAACTTGTGTACAACCCTGTATGAAAGGCTGGTTGATTCAATTCTGTAATTTGTTGAATTGGAAGTAAAGATGGAGAAAAATCATTGAAAGTCAAAATACCTTAAGTATATTTTGTGCATTTCTTTGATACTTCTAACTTTTTTTCAAATTGCATTAAAGATCACCACAACAGTGGTGTGGCAATTAATTTCCCGTCATTGTCATTAACATGTATGATGAGGAAAGGTGTTTGTAAAAATCAATATGAGCAAAATTTCGTCCTCACACTTCATTCACTATATCACAATTCGAGCTCCGTGAGTTACGACACGTACAAGCCGTGGTGAGGTAATGTGTTGTTTATCAGTTAGTCGTTGAACCGACTGAGTATTTGCTAAATCACCGGGTACTTGTCGCCCAGTCCCGTATGAGTGACTGATTAGTTGATTTTGGTCATTTTTATTAATTTCGATAAAATACACTGTGGAAAAACATTTACACACCATGGACTTGTTATTTGTGATATGCACCCACATACTTTTAAAAGGTATGTGGAATAATGTTTAGATAATGCGATTATTACCCCAGGACATCTGGTTTCACGCAGCAGCGAATCAGCCTCGTCCCTAAGGCTCAAGATGGCGCTGATTGGTTTAGCCATTTGAGGCTTGGTTATGGGAAATGAAATGACACATTTTACGCAAATTGCCAGAATATCAAGAGTAATATAATTTTGAAATTTTCTCCAGTTTTACATAAAAGTGGTATATTGCAGCAATTTAGGTCTAAATTATTGCAAAAATGATGTATTTTTATTTGATCACAGCTTTCTGTGATACTATTACTAAAAAATTGAAAATAATTACTCAAACAACCTTTATGTCGAACTTTAAGCAAAACAATGCCTTCTGCTTCATGAATGGCAGCAACGCCTGTGAAAATAATTAAAATCTACCTTTGTTTTATTTACACCAAGGCAGCAGCCAATCATTGCGTGGAAGGCAATTCCCATAACCAAGCCTCAAATGGCTAAACCAATTAGTGCCATATTGAGGCTCAGGGACAAGGCTGACGGCGAATGACCTGTTAGTGCTTGAAGTGAACTAGGACATTTCTCTTTATCGTCAAAATCTTTTGTGTGAACTTGTATGTTCATTATAAAAATCAAGTGAACCTTGTTTTTCTGTACTACTAGGAATTTTTGCATTTATTGGTCCTACAATCACACTTTTTCCCTTTCACCAAACTTGTGTCACCAAGTCAGAGGTATTATGTGATTAGTTAAACTGACAACCATAGTTTTGTTTCATAAGATCGTCAATAAAATTGATAAAAGTTGGGTTAAAATTTCATTAACAAGTGATTTAGTGTAGAACAGTACAACTTGAACATGATTATTTGAGTGAACGCCAGGTTTACTCTGGTCAATATTCCAAGTTCATGCATGTGCGATCTTAGATCAAGAGGAATTCCACGTTAAAGCACAACAGACTGTAGTGAATGTTTTGAATCTTGCGATGGTTTCAAAACACCTAGCCGTGAAATATGCAAGGCAAGTTNCATTCGTTTGTTTTGATCACGCAGATTTTAAGAAAATAAAAAATAAAAGAAAAAATATGTACAGGCAGCAGATCGACCCCATACTTACGAAAAGTTCTAATTAAGTGTCAGAGAGTATGTTTCAATGGTTTTTATGCAGATTCACGATGTTTTTAAAACGTCTACAAACGGATCATATGACTTTAAAATAATTATTTTCCCTAATACATTTCATTTGAATAGAAAAGGTGCAAAATGTCTATTAAAGGGGTACAATATGTCAAAATTGATCAAAAATGCCTTTCAACAGATAACGCTTTTTTGTGCAAATAAGCGAAACGTACCGCTTTACGAAGTAGATCAAATGACCTTTGCGGAGTGTAAATAAAACTACGAGGACAAGGTGAGTTAAACTTTAAAGAAGGAAGCTCTTTCTCTGTGGAAAGTAGCGTCATCTATTGATTAAAATTATCATTAGACATTAACCTTATTACAACAAGACACATTTGCATCAACTAATCGTGAACTTACAAGTCAAGACCGTCTAGACATGTCAAATTCAAAGCAAAAATCTTCCGACATGTTGGCAGGCTATTTCGCGAATGTTTCGGCATAAAAATGAGGCAAGAATATGATCGGTGTCTGGACTAATTACGGTAAGTCGACCAGTTGAGTAAAGATGAAACAGACAAGAATGAAGAATAAGAATTTTATTATCACAACATTATCTTGTAGCTAAGAAGACAATTTTCAAACCTTATCCAAACCATAGACTATAAAGACGAATAAACATCAACTGGTACACACTCAGATATTTAGATAAAATTTTTACTTGATCAACTTCGAGGTTTTTGTGCGCTTGTATTTTTTAACAGAAATGGTAATAACATGACATCAATATCTATAAAATATCAATGCCTATTTGATACCAATATCTGTTTTAATACCAATATCTATTTCATTTTGTACAACTAGACAAAGTGAGATGAATAGGTGACCAACTTCAATGTATGAAGTCGAATTTAATGTTGTGGTGTACAGTGAACAAAAGTAACTGCAAAGCATTCTGTTCTCATAAAATACTCATCAGTGAAATGAGGGTAATTGATAAAACGTGCCGTAATTTTGAGAACCAGTTTTCTTCACTGAATAACAGGCATCAAACTGGTTCTCAAAATAAGGGCACGTTATATCAGACTATTGCCGAAATGAGAGTAGCAATGATGTTTCCACTTAATCCAACAGCAAACTTTGTTGAATACATGGGTGGTATCTTTCATGCACGAGCACGTATTTTGCCAGAGATTTCATTTCTGCAAATTACAACGGTGCGTCCTTACACAACAGTTGTAACTGGACAACACGATTGATTGGACGTTTTTTTTTTAAATGCCGTAGATCCCACAACATTAAAAACTCCATACCAAGAGACGCGAGTTGCAGGTAGACAAAAATAGAATAGTCGTATAAAAACTTGTTAACTAGCCACAACCTGCTTCTGAGCGAGTCACTTCCGCGTCAAAAATGTTAATCAATTGCTTAAGAAACTAATGGTACAAAAGTGAGGTAACACAAAAACGAGTTCTAAAACGAACACCGTGCCCAAGAGAAGATAGAAACCTGTCAACGGGGATCCTTTTCAAAATAAAGTAATAGGCTTGCAATATGAGAAATGCTAACCCTTTCCAATGGCCCCGTTTTTTTTGGAACAATGCCAAACGGTACAAACGATTGTAATTGTGCTATAATGTTAGTTACTGCCAATCGTAAAACAACAAAGAAGACAAAATTAAACACTTAACATATGCAATTAACATAATACTAATGAGTACATACTGGCGGCTCCTCAACGTACACCTTCCTGATGAATATTAGAAAAAAGTCGTCATTGAATTATGTCCTCTCACAAGCGCAGCAAAAATGAAGAGAAGGTATACCACAAGAACGCTTCGATTTGGGACAAAAGTAATTGCAAAAATAAACCAATGCTTGTTTTAATGCGACAAATGTTCAGAATTTCTCCAAATGCTATTAACTGGAGACAGCTCTCTGAACAGGAAAGAAGTCAAATTTCCTTAAAGTGGCATTATCGGCAAGATAAGTGATTTTTTGAGAGATTCGCCTCAGCGTGGAATGGAACCTGCAACCCAACGCTGTAGCTCCTCTGGCAAACCTTATCCCCACTTGGTAACTGGCACAGTATTTCAACCACATTAATTGGTTAAAACATAGGCCTTGATTTTAGCAAGTGTCGGGCAGAAAATGGCGAGAATTGGCGATTTGTAAAAAAATCACAACACCAACAGACTTTATCGCTTATAGTTCTGGTCAAGGCCAATAACTTCAAGAAGTCTGTGCCGTCCAACAACAATCTTCAAAAATACTTTTTTCGATCGTAACACCGATAATGTCCCTTAAGTACTTATTTTTATTGTGAAAGTTAACTGTAGGAAAAATCGTTTTTCTGTCACATTGCGTCCTAAATTGGAGATTTATTTACCGTAATCGGTTGAACTTACGTTGAAGAAAACCAGAGAGGTGTGAATGACAATCATGAAGGTCAATACTCTCTGACCCAACTCTTGTGAGATGACATAATGCGTAATGATTCCACAACAGTTGTAACGGCACTGGTCGTTAGGTTCTTGACATTTAAAACCACACATCACAACCGTTAATGTATTAAAGGACTGCAGACTATTGTAATCGTTTTACCAAGCAAACACCTATTTTAGGCTTGAAATGCATTCCGTGGAGAACAACAAAGGTCAGATTTGAAAAAACAAAGTGATAATATGTTAAATATATAGAAGTATTTTAAAAAAGGCGATGTCTTAATATGGCATAAAAGAAGGGTGAGATACATCATGGCTACGGTTGTGATGTTTCTGTAGTTCCAAACGACAACGCACCTTTGACAAAATGCCATAGACTGATGTGTTTGTCTAGATAGTGTTACCAGCCAACTTGGCCTGCATCTCATACTGACTCAGATGCTTTTTCAGGGCCAGGTTTTCCACTCGTAACTTCTCCAGGTCAGATTTAAGTGTACCATTTTCCTTCTCAAGGAAGGCTGCGCGCATGGCGATCTGGTTCTCCTTGACGCGACGAGCATCACGAGATCGCTTGGCGGCGACATTGTTTTTGTTGCGGCGCTCCCAGTACTGCTCGTCCTTTAAGTTCTCGGGCACGTACATCTGTAATGAGGGCATGTGATGTATATTTCAAGTAAACTAGCAACGAATAGCCACGAAGAGTAATAAATGTTACAAAAAGTCATATACAAAGAATATAAATAATACAAAATCATGAAATATTACTGATAAAAAGACTTTTTCAGCAAGTGATGGCATATTCAGAAATGAGGAAAAATGGTGGCATTCAGGATAAGTTTCTCAACTGACACATGCGAAATCGTGGGTATGGAAATAACAGACGACAGCCGGTAATTCTCCGCACACATAAAGGAACAAATACTCGTAAAAAATGTTTGTAGTACAAACAGAAAGCGCATCGAAAGTATACTTTTGTTAAGTTAATATTCACAGGTACTTGAGCCAGATAAACATTTTGAGGTAAGGTGTTTAAGATAAATTTGTAATGAATCAGTTGTGGGTTGTTTTCTCCTTAAGTCATAAGAACAGATCTTCGTGATTTGACCCAAAACAGACTGTTGATGATTTCTTTTTCTTGTGACAAAGTAATTCTCTTCATCAAAATATGTGTTGAAATAGTGAGAGGAAGTCCCACCAGGGGAATATATGAAACAGAATGTTTGTATGTTTACAGGCTATTCCATTTATTGGTTTCTCAGTGTGGGCTATTTCAGCTACACTGTTGTTGTTGGTTTTCAAATCCATTGTTAGGGCAATGTTGGCTTGTAAATATCCGGCGACATCACAGATGACTTGTAAAGTTTCTTCAATTTAGAATAAAATTCTGTGGAACAGGGAAAATTTTTTCAGTGAAAATATTTCCACATAAAACATCTTATTACTTAAAATGACATTCTTATTAAAATGACGTGGGCAAAAATTGAATTTCGGGCCTCAAAAGTGGAGGCCTCGCTTTTGAGGCCCGAAATTCAATGTTTGTCATTTTAACAAGAATGAGTCATTTTAAATAATAAGCTGTTATAAGTAAACTTTATTTCATTATTTGCATATTCTTAAATATTGTACAGCTGTCATGGTGAAATTTTGAGCATCTTCAAAATGCAGTGAGTTTTCAAAAATTGAAAAATTACCATTTTGGCAATTAATTTTGTTTGAATTTGAGTAAACTTTACCATAACCACATTCACAATTTGCATTTTTGGTGGCGAGATTTAAATTCAGCTTGTAAGACTTGTGTTTATTCGGATTTTCGGGCTCTTTTTCAATCTTTTACTTGTCTATGATGGTTGCCTTGTCATACTCTCACATAACAATGTGTTGCAGTCTACTCGTGCTGTCAATTCTTGTCCGCTCAATTGGCGAGTGTTTCTGAGTATATTGTTTACACATCACTAAGTTCCCTGTCATGCCACCAGGTGTTTATGAACCAACAACCACCCCATAATGCATTTGAAAAATGACAGCAGTGTTGTGGATGAAATCCCCCTGCGAATTAGAATTGTGTTCTTAAGATCGTCAGGTAGGGAAGAAATATGGGTTTAGATTTTGAAAATCTTTGGTCATTTGGTCACAAGGTGTAACATGCAGGGTAATTGGGGTTGATGGCATGATTAATCAAATCTTTACGATCATATATTTCCATCTAATTCGTAGTGCCATGTTTATATACATCCTGCACAGGTATTCGGAAATTATGCTGAAGGTCAACACTGAGATTCAGACGACTTGAATACTTTGTTTTCAACGGAAGACCCATTTCATTTCAAAACCATTGTGCTCAGATATCACATTGTTTGCATTACACTAGATGAACAGCACGAGCTCCCCTCAAAGATGTATGTACGGCAGGGCTAGGAAAGAGCAAGGATAATAAAAGAGGGAAATTTTCCAGGTGATGTATCGTTCCACAAATGAATAGGCTTGTGTGATAGAAATTTTTTTTGTGTTGTGAAATGTTTTTGCATGAATAAAGTCAAATTAATGAAAAAAAAGAGATGAAAACAGGTGACTGGAAATCAAATGAGAAATTGAAACCAAAAAATATGAAATCCACTTAAAAGAGGAAAATTCCAAGCCCTGGTACAGCTCCAGTTACAATACAAGAAACAGTCGTAGAAACAGCGCACGCCTCCAGAAACCGATGTAATCAGCAGCTGTGATTAGTACGCAACTGGTCATTGTCGCACTCATTATTTGCGCAATTACATGACGCACAAAAAATATTGAAGTTATATAAGAAGGGTGGACAACTTGTGAGGAAGGTTACATAATGAAGAATGTTACATAATGCATCATTACATAAGACCAATGCACAGCAAGTCTTCATGATACATTTAAAAGCTGTGCCGTTTAGGTGATAAGGCTAACGCTAAAGCATCCTGTTTCATACAATAGTAATTTAATTTTGCAAAGATCAACTAAAACCGAGTCCTGAAATAAGTGGAGTTAACACTTGTCGGACGTTTCCTGTAGTTAGACTTTTTTAAAAGTGGTATTTTGGCTTTAGTTATACCAATTCATTCAATGTTTAATCATTCTTTGAAGTTGACAATTTTTGACAATACAATTTTAAGCACAGCACAGACCATGCTTTGTCAAAAAATAATCGACCTTAGCAATGCTTATCGAAGCATATGTTCAGCATGGCTCCGGAAGAATGTCTAAACACACTTCACACAACAAGCCAAGCTATAACATTTCAAAGACTGGATGTTTGGAATGCAATTTCTTTAATTCGCTGAGTCAAGACAAAATCTACCTTCAAAGACGTTTTACTGAATTTTTCACGTGACGTCGGTGGCAATCTCAGTATTGAATATGGACACCCAGGAAAAGTACTGCTAGTTAAAATTGAAATAATACTGAGAAGTGCAGTTAATGTCAGCGTAATGGAATAATGTTTCAGCAGAAACTAAAAATCAACTTAGTTGTTAGTCGTTGTTAATATTGGCGTAAGCGGTGCTGCCATCTAGAGGTAAACAAGCGATGTGTTACCGCCCACTGTATCTTAGAACTGTATAAAAGAAACTTGTATGATTACGTACACTGAAATTTGTGATCACAAGATGGAAGGCAGATTCCCAACAGCTGAAAGTTTCTGTTGAATTTTAATTGCCCACGTAAAATTAAAAAACAGCACCACTCAGAACGAGGCTGTGTGTGAGGAAAAATACTGCTTACATTAAACACTGATACGCGAATATTGCGAAAGTGAGTAAAAACAAGTCCACGGAAATGCCCGTGTTTGTTTAAGTACATTAATCATCTACGGGAGCATTTTTTTCACGGCCCGAAATCAAATTCAAAATTTTTGACAATTTTTCATTCCACTTTCATGTCAAGATAAGTGTCTTTTTCTGTGCTCAAGTATTATCATGGTGATGACCCCTAAATGTGAACAAACTGGAGTAAAAATGCAAAATTTTGAGTAAAAACTCGAGATTTTACGTTCAGACTCAAACCCATAATGTCAATAGTGGAGTCCTCAAATGAAAAACCAGATTAAACGTGCGCATGAACCGTCGTATGTATACTTGAGCACCAAATAACAAACACACACTTCACACAAAAATACAACAGAAAATGTCAAAAATAATTTCCATATTGAGTATAAAGATAAGTTCTGCAGTGCAATAATTTGTTGTTATTCAGGAGGTCAGCACAGAATTGATTGACATTCTATTCAATCACAGCCAAATGTTATCCGAATATGACCAGGTAGTTATGCCATCATTCCTGAACAAAGATAAAACCTTCATGCAAAAATGAGCACGTAATTATTCTTCAAGGTTTCACACTGATCTTTTGTGCCACACAGACAACTACTACAAGTAAATACATAGCATGCAATAACTCACAGTAAACCAGTGATGGTACCATGTTACCATGGCAACTTCATGAGCGAAAGCATGTCTCGCAAGTAACCAGCACAGAGCGATAGTTTAAGACACTCTTACCTTTTTGGACTTTTTGATCATGGGCTGAGGCTTGAGTTCATCTTCTGTGAACTTCCTCTTGCGAGGGTCAAAACCTTCTTGGCCTGTATAGTGAAAGGGAAGCAATTGGTTTGAGTAGAAATAGCCAGAGTTTATCATTTCCTGTTGGACACCCAGTGTTCCACCCAGGTGGTGACAGAACATATCTTGGAGATCGTACATGGTAGCTGAAGCACAGCGCTGCTTTCACAAAGGGACCAACTCTATGCTAATCTGTCTATGGCCACAGTAACAGTTGAAGGGGCAAGGCAGGTGCAAGTCGGAGGCAACAAGTCAAGTAGGGAGACTTTCTCAAAAACACGAAATATGGCTTAAATGGCCGAGGTAGAAAGTCTCGCAAGGTATGAGATAACACTCTTACTGTAACCACATGTTATATAGTGTGCTCAACAGGTTATTACAGTTTCATCATCGTTGCTACCCAATCACAAGGAGGTTGCCATGACAACAAGAGAAAAGTAATTTAGTTTTCAACACACCCTGACAGTATCACAGAGCTGCCCATACGACAAGGTAACACGTTTCTATCAAAGATTTGTGGACAACAGTCCGTCATAGGAGCTAATTGCTTGTGCCAATTATTCATTACAACACAATTTTTTGTTTTCTTTTATGAACGGACTGCTTGTAGAAGTTACTGTACGCTATTCACACCAAATCTGACAAATCAACAACTAAATTAGAGGCCCCCAACAAGAATAATACGAATTGACGGCATAGTTGATGGCATATGTTTCAGAAACTACCTTTAAAACACGTCTACATAGGGAACTCAGATGGACAACACATATTGTTAGTGTGAAGTCAATCATGGATCTATAAAAACAATATACTTGTGATATGTGCACGTCTGTGAAGCCAATAACCATAAACCTTGTTACAGTAGGAGAATTATGGAACATACACGTTTCCCGCCCTCTGTTGGATGCAAATGCAGTTATTTGTTCTCTGGTTTCATTGGCTGGCTTCATTCTGCTTTGGTGACCAGTGTCCCACAGCCCCACAATTATCTTACCGCAACAGGTCTATTACTGAAATTCTACAGTATTTACCCACAATGCCACTCATTGGAAAGCTGCCACTCTAATCACTATATGACATAAAAATTGGTTCACAATCCATCACTCTAATACCTGAGGCTGATTATCCAAGAGTCTGTAGCCAAAAGTTGATTTTTGTCTCTTGGCTTTGGGTTTCAATCTTCTCCAGAGCAGGCTACAGACATTTGTTTTATGGCTTCGAGTTGTTAACAGATTTCCTGACTTTTAGCCTTAGGTTGATCTTAAGAAACAGGCTAAGCCATCCGGAGACTAATTTTTTCCCAAAAGACAATAGATTCTTTGTGTAACGCAACCCCCCNCCCCCCCGGTTTCTGTTTCACTACAACGTCGTAAATTTACAAAAATACATACTTTTACCAGATTAAGTCTGTAGCTTTGTAGATATTTGGCAAAATGCGGTGACTTGAAAATGCCACTCAGAATCTTAATTTGCTGCTGGGTACTTAATATACTGAATATCAACTGAGAGTATTGATTTTAGTAAGCAACGTGATTTTTACTATATACTCATCTGCCATTGATTGGGGCATGTAACCGTGTCTTTTCAGTAAAATTTAGCGAAATGTGCATTCACAGCAAAACAACGGTATCAGCAACAAGGATAAACTTCATTAAATATAAATATTAAAGGTCAAATCTTAACACTCTGCAAGAATTTTCTATATTATCATGGCATTTTCATAAAAATCATAGCAGTCCTATTTTTGAGAGCCCCTGTGGCAAAAGTAGAACGTTTTGAAAATGAATTCTTTTCAGAATTTTGAAGATCAGTGCACTGGGTATAGTATTTGAATCCAACTACAGTGGTGCACCCAACAGCGTTTTGGAGAATAGTGCATAAAGCATAGTGTTTAGTCAAACTTAGACATTTTTGCAGGGTCTTACACAAACTTCAAGTGTAGTCATTCGGTCTATTGCAAAAAAATCTTCAATGGGTGATTATAATTTCAAATAATTCCATAACAGGGGCATCTGAATCAACGCGAAACAACCCAAAATTAGGAGCAGCACAAGTCGTCCATACATTGGTGGTTGACATCCACACAAAAACTTAATCAACATTGACGTTAAGAAAAAAACGAGATACTAAAATGCTATAACTGTCACTGCAGTGTTAGCATTCCTCTGAATTTTGATAAATGTTGTCCCAGCCCAAAAGGATGCGTGCTAAGTTAGAAGTTAGCGCCATCAAAGCAGAACAACCCACAACTGCATTGATAATGGTATGCTTCTAGGGGTACGTTAAAAATCAGTCTGAAACGAGACAAGTGCTTCCATCTCTTTGATAACGGCCAAATTGTCACTAGGGACAACACAGTAGAAGGTCTTGTCTCAAGTCTAGGTCAGTTGTACCCTCCTCAACTAGAACACATATACCGATCAAGGAACTTGGTAGATACTGGGGTACAGGCAAAAAACAAATTTACCACCAGGGTGCACCATCATGGTTGGATTTAAATACTATACTCATTGCACAATACATATGAAACAACAATTTTAAAAAATAACGCCAAAAGAATTAAATCACGTTACTGATTCTAACGGTCTGTTATTCTGCAATTAATGTACCTTATTTTTCGCATAATTTTGCTAAAAAGCCATAGCCACATAATACAATTAGTGACAGACAGCTATTAAGTCAAAAATCAAATTCTTTTGGTTTTCTACTTTCGTTGAAAACACGACTAAACTTTTTGTTTGAAAGGTTGATACAGAGTCGCGCTAGTGTCGAAACAATCTCCTTTCTTCATAATTATGCAGTTATGTCGCACAACACCGAGAGACATAGCAAACGAACAAACAAATTAAAACACTAGCTATATATTTCGATACTGCATGTCTCATCATCAGGCAATAAGGGGAATGAAGTGAAATACACGTGACAGGAGAGGGGCATACAAACAGAGAGTGTGAGTACATCGCATGACAGGAAGCCCACTCTCATGTTGACACTGAACATAGTACTAGTACCACTAAGAACATGCATTATAAGAACTGTATGTCTAATAATTATCTGAGAGACCAACATGTGGTTAAGAAGATTGTAAGGGATAACGTTAAGGTGGTCAAACCTGGTGATAGATTTAATGTAGTTATTTATTATCAGAATATAAAGTCACGTCACCTTGTCATGAAAAACAAGACCTCATGGAAGATTACGACCAGTAGCCAAATGTCATGTTATTTATCAATTCAAATGTCATATGGACGAAAACAGTCTCCTTAACGTTAACAGCGTTACATTGGACACATCCTGTATTCTCTCTCACGACGGTTGTCCATGCACTTGTAGGGCGAGTCCATTCAAGATCATTTTATACACCAACATGGCCGAAAAATAACTAGGCAAGAAATAGCAGACAATACCATCATTCGCTATGTTGAAAATGACACATTTCGGCTAAAGATTTTGGAATCGCTATTGATCAGTTACATAAAACCTGTGTTGAATGAGCAGCTCACAGGTGTGTACCGCACGCTGGCTCTGTTTCAATAGGGTTGTGGGCTTCTTACCCTGTGTTGCATTCACACTGCTGCTGTCATGTGTATTTCACTGTTTATTTCGCTTCGAATATGTTCCTTCCATTTATTGCCTGATGATGAGACATGCAGTCTCAAAATGTAGCTGTGTTTTAAAGTGTTTGTTTGTTATGTCTCTCGGTGTTTTGCTACATAGCTGCATACCCGAAGAAAGGAGATTGTTTTGACACTACGAGCGACTCTGTATCAAGCTTTAAAACAAAACTTTAGTCGTGTTTTCAGTGAAGTTTGTGTTAACGAAGGGCTCCTACCAAACTATTCTACTTTCTACTTTCAGAAAATACATACTTTTAACGACTTAAATTCTATGGTTTTACTGAACGAGTGGCTAAATGTATGTTCTAGTCAACTGAGTTACACAAAACATTGACAGATGTCTTCCAACTAACATGACAGTCCATCAAGAAATTCAGAAGATACTCAAAACCAAGAGGGGGCACCGTAGTAGTCATAATTCAAGAAGAACTCTCACACCATATTTCGTGATGACCCTCCAAAAAATTTGGCTAACAGAGAGGCAAATAAGACAGTGTGGACACAATACCGTACCACACTTATCACAAAGAGGGGCCACACAGTTCAGAGCCACCTTCTAGCCTAAGGGTAAATACAGATCTGCCGTCAAATTACGTGAAACTCCATCAAGGAAAAGAGTACACATAGAGGCAGATCACTATGATTTAGCAGTAATCTTTCTTGTATACATATTTCATTGAAGACACGACTTAAATCTGTTTTTACGAGTTTAATTTAACTCTCTAAATAGAGATATTGTCTTCACATCACAATAGTGCAATAAAAATCCAAACGACATCAGTAGGTAACAATTTAAAAAGCGATATTTCGTGACACATCTTCAGGCTACTATTTACTAGAAGTTCACATTGAAACGCACATCAGAAATGACAAATTCAATATAACACATGAGTTTACTTGTCCCGCGGTCGAATGTTTTCGTCCTCATCAGAAACAAAATTACATTGGCCACACAGTGTGTTCCTTGTCACGACGATTTTCAATGCATTTACATAACGGCTCCACAAAAGACCATTTTCAAAACGTTCATGGTCGCAAGATAACTCGTCAGGAGATTGTCAACAATACAGTCAGATACATTGAAAATGATGTACACAGGTTACGAACATTAGAGTCGCTTCTAATAATGTTTGAAAAACCCAGTTTGAATGAGCAGCTAACTGGAACTCGAAGGACTCTATCATTATTTAGGTGTTCTGTAGATTATGATGCACAGCTACGTGTGTGATGTGTATATTTATATATTTGTGTTTTTATCGTTATGGTTGCGCATGCCAATTTCATGTGTTATATTGCATTTGTCATTTCTGATGTGCGTTTCACTGTGAACTACTTATAAATAGTAGCATAAAGATGAGATATTTATCTCAAAATATCGCTTTTTGAATTATGTTACTTACTGAAGTCGTTTTTTTTTATTGCACTGTTGTGATGTAAAGACAAGATCTCTATTTAGAGAGTTTGAAAGAACTGAAATTAAACAAGTAAAAACAGATCAAAGTCGTGTCTTCAATGAAATATGTATAGACTGAGGCAGACGCAAACAAATACAATTCCCACCCGTGGGCAAATCAATAGTTGGATCCATGCGAAAATTGGAGGACGCTGTCCTCTCCTTGAAAAATCAGACTGCAAAATTTTGCACATAGATACGTTGGAGAGGTATGATTGGCAGGCAACGTGCAGCCAAAGAAGACAGTAACAGGCAACCCATATGTAGAAGTGGGGGAAAATAAAAATGTAACAAACTTAGATGTCATGCAGTAAAAACATGCTGAACATTATTTAGTGATAGAAGTGCACGTGTAACCAATTAAAACAAAAGCGTCTTTCAGTAGCAGTTTCTGATTTGGATATCCGTGCATCCTGTTGACGAGCAGTCAGTCGCTAATTATGCACGCATAACGACCAAACTAATTGCTTGTCTTAATTACTGACGATGATGAGTGACTTACATAAAATAGCTTACATAAGCTGAATTTATGTAAGGCAAAAAATAATGAGAAAAATATCCATCACTGTCCATTCGTTCAAAACAATCTGTTCCAGCTTCCTCTCACGTTTGTAAAAGAATCACGTCAATAAACATTAAACTCGTCATTTTTCAATTCTTATTCCTTGATCCACTAGAAACAGCAAAATTAGTTGCGACGTTCACACGCAGACATTACGTCTAGAACATAGTAAAATTTTAGCAAAAAACAAGCTGAAGTTATGAGTAAAACTACCCGTTTTCAGTTGCTTGAACGACACAAGCAAACAGTCCACATTGGACATTTGGAAATGTACAACATCAAAATTGACATGGTTTGTTCACGTTTTAACTCTGACTCAACATACCTGGTATGGTAACCAAGGTGACTTCCTGCTCAGCGGTACTTGGTTCGTACGACGTCTTGGGCTCCGGGCGAGTCTCTACAACGTAACAGCGAAACAACAATAGAGACGTCTGGCATTAGCAAAATCAGTTTGCAGATATTATCCCACATTCACTAGTCAAAAGATTAGCCAGCAAAAGGGCACATAACTGATAAATTTTCATCCATTTGACATAATATAGAATGATCTAGATTGGATTTTTATTTGGGAAATTTCTACACAAAGTCATTATTCAGAAAGGCCTACAATGATAAAATCTCGCCGATTTTGGACACATAACAACAGAAATGTCTCATTTTGTGAAAGACATGTCTTGAACCAAACAAATGCTTTTCTACGTTCAGGTGCTGCACTGTAACTACAATTGGATAATTGCCAATTTTCCATTATTTTTAATTTAAAGAATGGAAAATATAGCATAAGCTGCCTTGACACCTACAAAGTAAACACCATGCTATTAATCTCTTTTTTTGTGAAGTAATTTGACCCACTAAAATTTCACTTGTCGGCCATATTGTGAGCTGAATAAGTGAAGAATTACTATATTTTGAACATTCTCATCTGTGACATAACAGATGTCACTACCAGTTAACAGGCTGTCAGTTTGTATTCGTTCAGAAAGAAAAACAAAAAATCAGTCAAACTTCATGGATTCTTTAAATATGATATGCTATCTCTTTAATTGGTCATTGCTAACCTTAGAAATACTTTGCACGCATTTTTCAAGCAGAAATCACAAGATTCTGTTCCATGAAAATGACTTGAAACTTGAAAGTTGATCTTACACTCCCAATTCATAATTGCTGAAAAACGGTTTAGCTAAGTAATTATGAGCGCATCACAGTCAAAAAAATTGTTTAGTAGCTTGCAGTTGCGTGATTATTCTCAAGCAACACGCTAAGATTTAATTGTTTTTTCGGAAATAAGTGTGTGGAGCATAAAACCAAATTTCTGACTTACGTAAGTCTTATGTAACATCTCATGAAACAGATCCAGCAGTTGTTTTTAGGCTATACAGAACTATTCAAAGCAAAAAATGCCACTTTTCGTAAAAAGGCAGTCACAAGATAGCAGTGCAAATAACTTCTTCAGATTTTCATTCATGGTCGATTTAAAAACGAAGCTTTTATGGGTTGAGTGTGGCCATTTGAAAACTTTTCTGGTGGAACGAGAGTGGACTTCAAGAACAATGAGAAAAACAATCGTGGGTCAAACTTCCCAAGAGTGAGGGGAAATGAGTAATTTCCAAAATGTTTTGGTTTTAACCAGGCCCTAGTGATGCCATATTGCTGTGTCTGCATCTGAAGCTGAGAGGCAAGACAATCACTAGGAAACATAACCACATGATCAAGGCGTGCATTCTTAGAAACTCCTTGCACCGTCTTAAAACTATTTCTTCTACTTTTATTGGTACCAAGGTAACATAAGCTCATTCATTCAGAGATGCACTGAAGAGGAAGCCAGGACTTTTTCTATCTTACCAGTCTACCAGTCATGAACAAAAAGAACCATAGCAGTCCACCGCTCCTTGAAATATTCACAAATCCAGTTTTTGATGAAATGGGCACTGGCATAGGGAGAAACAAGCAACTTAAGACAAAACGTGCTTCAAATGTTCTTACTCTGAGTATAATCATTTTGTTTTCGGCATCATATTGAGAACTACCTTAGTGTGTCAGGCCCCCCCCCACCAATAGAATCATCAGGGGTTATACTAATGATTGGAGCCTACGATCAACACTGCGTACTGAGATGTGGTACCATCACCATGTCATTAACAACAAAGCTACAATCGATGGTCAATATTACTGCTTAGAGAAAAATAAGAAGTGAGAGCCCATACGCATTCGTGCCACCCATTTGGCAGACTTATACCAACCCTTTCAGCTTCAAACACATTTGAGAACACCTCTACTGCAAGTTCACATAGACCTTCTCCACGCAGTCGTCATTTTAGTAGTGAGCCTCTTTTTAGGTTTAAATAAAACCGCATTTGAGACAAAAATATATTAATGAGGCACGCCGTGATTTAGTGCAGAATGCACTTTTTTAAAACCTAAAAAGGCTCACTTTTAAAATGTTGACTGTGTGAATAAGGTGTATGTTGTAGGGAAAGTGATCAAGCAATCAGTAATGATGTAGCTTCAGGCCAAATTTGATCAAAATCTTGTTAAGGTTAAAGGAACTAATGCAATGACTGTCTTCCATGTCTCGCGGACAGAGGATGAACAAAATAGCCCGTGCTATTTCAGGATACGCGCATAAAAATAACCAAAAGTGTAGCCAACGTCGTCATAATTAACATAAAATGCTGGAGGTTATTTACTGCATATCAGGCATTTTTCAAAGCCTAATAGCGGGAAGCTTCCGCCATTTTTTTAAAACATCACTAGAAGAAACGGATAGAAAAGATTAGGCTTTACCTATAATTGCAAGTTGATAAAAACACTGGACTATATAACTACAAAATTGAAAACCTTGGTATATGATTGGCTTCATCTATTTGCGTTGAAACTACGATGCAATGATTTCTGTGATAATATTTCAAAGGACACAGCTTGACTAATGGTAATCTATTCAATTTCGCACACGCACAATTGCCAAAATCGAAATTTTCCAATTTTCAATGCCAGATTTCAACGCCAAAATATTCAAAATTTACCACCTTTTGTTTTATGATAGCTGCTCTGAACACTCCCTGTTTATGATGAAGTCAATTTTTCTCAACAACATATATTTTTCTAAGCAAAATAAAATTCCACATCCGCCATAGTGTGACGAGGCAGGGCACTTGTCATTCATGTGCACTGTTTCAGCGATATCATGCATACACATGGTTAACCTTACATTATTTTAGAGCCATGTACACTGACAACAGTTTTAGCACGGGCATAAGTCATATTTTGTTAAAGTTCAAATGCACAAGATTGTTTGTCGGAACTACGACAGTGCTTTGGGTTACCAGTATATGCAGGCAGGGGAAAGAAGCAAGGCTGAAGACTATGTAGGACCTTTGTGAGAAATTTAAGAACTACTGGAATTACGTCAGCAAAAGCATATTTTATGAAAGTTGAGAGCCAGCATATTTACCTTATGTTTATACCAGTGTCATTAATTGGGTTGCGTGACCACGTTTTATCAGTAAAATTAAGATAAATCTCAAAAATCCTGAGATTTCTAAAGGATCATTTTGCTTTCGTTTTATGCAACTGTCGATTTTTTTCATCCAAATCGTATCGCCCCTTGTGCAAAATTACAGCATTTTCAAAACAATTCCTAAGTGTTTTAAAGAACAGTACACGAAACACACTATCTGAGAGGTGAATCTCATCAGCCATTTCTGATATAAGATGTTCTAAAGTTAGCGCAATTTGGACATTTTTTTATGGTCCTACATAACCCGAAGAAGCAAAAGAACGAGAAGAAGCTGAAAATGTTCGTGTTTGTCCGCCTGCAACGGAAACTGTTCCGAATGCAGCTGAACTGGCATCATTGTCGCAACTTACCATGAATTTCTGCAACTGCGCTGTTGGCTGACTGAAGGAAATCTAGGAAGATTAATGGCTCGTTACTGGCACCAGACAAAAATGTACCCAGGGAAAAAGGGGGAAAGGACTCCAGGGTTACTGATTCTACGAGCCTGAGAAGGATTTTATGGACAATCTTTGTACAAAATTAAGAATAATTCAAAACAAGCATGATGTAAAAAACATCCATAATCACAAGCGACAGTTTGCCAAAACGCCACAAGAGTAAAGCAGTGACTGTTTGCAGCATTCTCTAATTCATGAATTTCGAATCAAATAACAGATTATTCAATTAAAAATATTCACTTTGCATTAATTTTTCATTAAAATGGCATCACAAAATAGCGCGTGATATCGAACATCTTGTCTTTATTCATATCAAGTTAATTTATTTCACAACCCCAACAACTGAACACTCTGATCATCTGGCAAGGGTTGCATAAAATTCAATGTTATCCGTGACGTTAAGTAAAATATGTGGGCGCATAAAAATGCTTCTTTACGGCAACATAAGAAAATGAAAAAAGTGAGTAAAATAATTAGAGCTCATAAGACAAAAAATTCATCGTGCAATGAAATTAATATGTTTTCAAAAAGATTTCAGTCCTTACTTTAATCAGAGGTGGCTCTTTAGAGCGGAACCCGTGTGAAAATTTCACATTTTTGTCAGAGATTCCTCTGTTTTGTGGATTACAATGGAAAAACTCATCCTATGACCCCACTTTGTTTTGCAGATTTGAAGTAGGCAAAGACCAAAGTACAAAAAAATATTTTTTAACATATTGGATCATAAATTAAAACTGCCTAACTCCTTAATGGAGGGCATGGACACAAAAGTGTCGTGTACGAATGTCTAGAACTTTCCGTACCGAACAGAAACTGATAAGTTCTGCCGGGGAAAAAGAATGGACACATAATGTCCCTTTTGGAGGCCACACTAAACCACAAGTATGGAAAATATGACAAAACACCACTACGGGAAGGGCACAATTATATGTTAGTGTATATGTAGATGTTGACAGAAACTGGAGGTTAGCATTGCGTTTTCACTGTACAGTAAATCTCACTCACTAGGTGCTGGTGGCAATGTGGGCGAAACCACATGGCTCGCACAGGCTTGACTGACAGGTGATGACCCACGGGAGGGTTGAAGCATCTGCTCCTCATGACCACCAGATGGCAGTAGGTCATTCTCATCAAAGAACTCCTGCAGTCCCAGACTCTCTAGCTTGAAATCTTCTTCGTCAAAAGGCAGAGTCTTGTCCCAAAGGACAGGCCCCAAGAAGGCAGACGAAAAGTCAAAGGTTGAGTCATCTTCGAGAATCTTCTCCTTATCACCTGTAAGAATGCAACAGTAGAAATCAGTGAAATGCTAATGGTTATTTCCTGAAACGCCAAAGTGCTCTCTCTGATTTTATAGTATTAGCTGTGTGTCCATAGCACATTTTCTGCAGTTGCATACTGCTGCCCTGTGTACTACCATAATCACTAGTTAGAACTGAGATAAGTCTGCCACTGCCATTCTGATGCCAACAACATTTTCCGTTGCTCAGCACGTTGTTATGCAAATATTAAAACTTTGAAAGCTGGTTCTGGCATAATAAGTCATTCAACAATGCAATCGCATTGTGACTGACTGTTGCAAGCAGCTAGCACAACCACTACTGTGGAGACAGTCAAAATTTCTGAGCAAACTGCAAGTGTTTATGCCGCAAACATACACCAAGGAGTTGCCTGACAAAACACAATATTTGTTTATACTTTTTGTGCTAGATTGATAGATTAACCTATTCAAGTCAGTGATAATAGTGTGCCAAGTATATAGTTCCAGAAGATTATGTAACGGCCATCTTGCGTTAAACTTACTGGGCTTGGAAGTGTGTGACCAGTCCTATGGCCTACATCCACAATTCAATGGATCTGGTTCATAATTCATTCCAGTTAAAAAATGCCAAAATTTTACCATAAATCACCTAATTGCTACTAAGCCATGACCAGACATTTGAAATACAAAGGTTCTCAAAATGTTATGATAACTCAGCCCACTACTCTGACACTTAACTGTCCATTGTTCTAAATACATGAAAAGCTCCATTTAAAATTTGAACTGTTTGACCCAGCTTTGGCAAGTTTCCACCACAATGGTTGAAACATTGTGGCATAATGGAATTTATTTTTGCTGCAGAAATGACAGTGACACACTCAGCTAGTGTGAATGATGCCTTTGGTATGTGAATTACCAGATAGTATAGTGCCGTTTTCACTTACAAATTTGATACGGATCAGCTGACACAGAACAAGTTGCTCCAATGTGTTAACGGACTGACACGGCCCAAATTGACACCGCAGTGACAAATTTTTGCCACCCGTTTGTGAGGTAGAATAATTTGCGCCAGAACATCTTGTACTGTGTCAATTAAAAGTCTAAACGCGAAACTGGAGTAAGGCGGAAAGGATCATCTCTACTGCGCTTGTGCAATGACCTACATACGGGTTCTTTGTCTCTGCAACTCTTGTCATTTGTAAACCTGCACATGTGCGATCCAGTTTCTCCAGCCTTTAATTTCCGTCTTGCCACTGTTAGTGAGTTGTGTGTGTAAACGGCCGCTTGACACGGGTCAATTTGCTCCGTGTCAGTTGTGACGGGCAAAAAGTTGAAGTCTAAACGGGACCTAAGTCTAAAACCTGAGAACACCATGTTTGGATTGATACTAAACCTGCTAATTACAGTAAACAACATAAATTACTCCTGGATACAAGTCATACCAAATATTACCAAAGTGCCAACATATAAAAAATCATTTAAAGCAGAATACACAAACTATACCTTGTGGAAACATGTTCCTGTCACTTAGAAAACCATCTCATCTGAGCAAATGACAAAACTGATGACATTTCTTTAGCACTAAGATTTTTACATAACACAGTCGCATACATCTAGTTATGTAAACAAACCTAGAGGGAAATTACATAACTGATTCTTACTTTTTTCATAAAAATACGTAAAAATTATGACTTAATATTGACAACTTCTGAGATTCACAGTTTACCAAAAAGATAACAATTTCCATGACTGATCATGTCATATTTTTTTCTGAAAAAAGGATTTATACATATATTCACAAGACATTGTTAATGACACACACAGACAGCTGCCTAAGTTGTTTCTGTCTGGTCTTGGAATCAATAAAAAAGTAGTTGTCACTGGGTGACCAGCAAGGAACTGACACTGTTTTCAATTCTGCCAATTTCAGTGGTCAAATTAGTTAAGTTGTCATATGTACCTTACGTGAAACTGATCAGCCTTTCTTGGAACATCATTTTCGATGCAGTGTTGACGCCTATCACGTTCTCAACTTGGGCATTTCAAGCATTTGGGCACTGATTTATTAATTACTCGGGAAGAGGAAATCCTTAACTTGCAACATCTCATGTAAAATGCACTTCTCCCATTGAAAAGCATGTCAAGTTAACACCATACAAATTCATAAACAACACTACACTGTGCAACGGGGCGGACTTTCGCTTTAGAAATGTTATTTTTCATGACCAGGCTGGAGGACTTCCTATTTTTTGAATGAACAGCAAACAGGGTCGCGCCGCACGTTACACTTGTTTGCGTGACTTTCCTGTTACCCCAATTCATTAGTCATTCTTTGCAGTATTTCACACCCGCCGTGTCTCACTGTGTGTGCCGTCAGCTTATACTCTGTGGTGGCATTACTGCGTCATTTTATCTTCACTTGAGAATGAAACAAGTATGTTTCGATATATCGTGTGTCTTTTAATTATGTCGCTAGGTCAGTTACTGTATCTATGTTCAGTTGAGAGTAGAGTTTTATTCAGAAAGTATGAACGCAACGGAATAAAGACCGTGAACAATGAAAAGTGTCGTGCATTTAACAAATTCTGTATAACAGAAAACTTGCTCCCGAAGTACAGACATATTGATGAAGCATGTGCGTAAAATCTTGCATTACTAGAACCAAGTCGAAATAGAAGCAAAAGGTATACAGTTTCTACTTTTTAGCATTCGTAACATAATTGTTTTAAGCTCAATGAATAGTGTAGTTTTATTCATATTAATTATGAGACAAGTGTTATTTCACCATTTTTTCCTATACTTTTTCAAAGGTGTACATTCATTCAGTTTAGTAACAAGGCTACAAATGTGGGCAGTGGCAGATTTAGGGGGGACAAGGGGACCATGGCCCCCCTAAAATTCTCCCAGATACCATTTGGCAGTTCGGGGTGCAAATTGCTTTCTAGCATATATGCGTGCACGCAGGGGGCTCGGGGGCGAATGCACAATGCATAGTCCTTGAGCAAAACCCCTTTACCTTTTTTAGTAATAAGGTCCACAAACCCAAAAATTCTAGACCCCTGCATCCCTACATTGTAGGCTGGCGAAATTTTGGTTAAAAACCGGACGATCGCCGCATAAATTAAAGTTCATGCTAAATCAACGCTTCGTCAATTTAACATGAACTTTTTTATTTGTGCAGCGATCGTCCGTTTTTTAATCTTGCTGTGGCCAAAAATTGATTTTATTAGAAATTCTGGTTATTCCTGTGCCCTGACCCCCGTTAACTCAAAATCCTAGATCCGCCCCTGGTTCTTGAGCTGGGTGACTTGTCTTTTATGCTTACAAAATTTCAGCATATTCATTGATTTACTGCTATTGCACATGCGGCAGTTTATGGAAGTAGGCTACTAGTTACTACACCACATAGACTGATGGCACTTATGCACAACATAGCCTGGGCAAAGGGACGGTATATTGCCTAGGCTAGGCCTAGCCCTAGGCTAGGCCTAGGGACGATGAAGGGGGAAGGTGATAAAAAGCCTCGAAAAGGGGGTCACAAGAAAAATCATGCTGATGTGACGGTTCCTGACTTAAAAGCAAGTAGCTTCAACCGATTAAAAGTCGTTGAGTATTATGCTTAGAGTAACTGGATATTTTAACTACCAAAAATCCCGCACCGCAGAAGCGAACGTTAAACAAATCGCCATTAATTGTCCACCCTTCCGCAAGAACCAATGTGCCCGAGAAGTTTACTCGCTATTTCACGATAGCCCGCTCAAATGAGATCAGCGGCATCCTTACCAACATCCCCATTCGGAGGCGTCACCAACAAGTCGGGCTTTTCCAGAAGATCTCGAAGAGAGAAGTGCGGATTGGTGGACATTTCTTGGATCGAAAATTTTCAACAATATTTCACTCCATCAGTCCCTCAAAAGTTGCTATCGATAAACAGTGTTAACAGGAGAGCGTCGATCGCGCGTTTTGATTGGCTGCTTCACTGACCTTGTTAAGAAATAGGTTACTTCGTACGGTTGCACCAAGAAACTTATGTAAGTAATTTCATTGGCTCGAATAAATATAAAGGGGGACAGATATTACGTTAGTCTCACCGAGACTTTTATCAGTGTTCAAATCTTTCATACAGCATTAGTGTCGACAACAGATTAATTTCTACATTTATTTGTGCCAGTGTAAAGCTTGTAAAGCCTACAAATCAGCAGAAAGTGAAATTGCGGCAGCTGTGGTGAGTCTATATTTACCTCCCTAAAACTAATGGGAGACCCGATATAAGTATTACGGTAACGTGATTTCACGTGACCCACTAAAAATGATGCAACGAACAGTTGTCCGGATGTAAACTTGGCCCAGGGCCCGCACTATGACGTCACTGATATGTTGTGAAGCAACCATAGGGTCTGAGGAGACACTGCCAGAGCGGCCTCGATAATGATAGATCAGTCAGAGGGTGTCCGGCACATTTTCTAAGGTGGGCTCATTCATTCCAGCCCACTTCACTACCGGGAATTTTCGGAAATGGCCCACCCAAAAGTATACGTCCATGCGCGCTTCGTAAAATTTTCCAAAAGTACGCCCGCCACTAGGCGGTATTTTTTCGCAACTGTTGGCATATGTTCTGAAAATCTGATTGATTGCTCTGAAATACCTAGGCCCCACGGCCTAATACATGTAAATGTTTTCAATGTAAAATGGTGTTTATATTGACAAGACAACTGTGCTTTAATTGGAATCGCAATTTCACTCAGATGACTATTGATCAGTGCCGGACTTTGATCGATGGTTACTAGTAGTAACCGCTATGATAAGAGGCTTTCGGAGGCCCACTTTACGGCGGCACCGGGAGTGGCCTTCAGAATGCGATCACACCGGTATGCAATCGTTTCTTCCTATGTGGGGGCCTCTACTTTCCTAAATCTCACCCTCATGGCTGGGTGGAGAGAACTGTAACGGGCGCGTACTAGCCCGGTGGGGACGTTTTGTTCGATAATTCGGCGCGAATGCCCCCGAGAAAAGTCGGGCCACCGGCCGGCGTTGGCGACAACTTGCTGGCGGTTCTTTTCAGCTCCGTTTGTGGGATCCGCACGGGGTCCAATATGCACCCAAATTTTATGTCAGCCCAACAATAATGCCAGGTGATTCTAAAAGTTCACTTCCACCGTGAGGCGTAACTAATGAGCAGTCTCTACTTATTCGTGCACGCCGAAGAATCGATTTGGTTCGTTCCCAGCTCTGAGAAGGGATTAAATTGCAGAGATGCATCCACTGAGGTGGCCATTGTGGAGTTGCACCATGCAATGAAGATGACATGGACAAAAAAAGTACCCGCAATAAGCGGCGAGGGGAAAAAATCACCGAGGAAGGGCCACCCGAATAAGGAGTTCAAATTCTTGTGGACAAGCATTCAGTATAGCTGCAGCGACTGACCCCCCGCGTCGGATATTCGATCTGCGCTGCTTGCTGACACTAGACGACGGTTAGATATTGCACCATAACTCCCGTACTGGCCGGGTCCGTTGACGTGCGGCCTTTTTGGTCGTCAACACATGTTTGCTTGTTGAATGATGCTGTTTTACTCCTCGGGGTTGCAATACCCGAGTCACGGATCAGTATTCACTCTTGACTTGGTATTCATTGTTTTTCTGGTGGTGGTCTTAGGGGAGGTTGTCCCCTGCACCCCTGCGCCCCTTAATTGATCCGCCTGTGTTACACGCCATTTTGTCGCCGAATAAGTGAGAGAGAGTCCTGTGTTGAAGCCAATGAGACAAAAAGCTATAGAGCTATAGCGTAAATACAGGGATGGATCCAAGATTTTTAGTTGGGGGGGGGGGGCCGGGGCAGGGCATAATGATTAGCCAGGATTTTGCTCGTCCGACATTCGCATCCCCCAATTGCCAAATGTAATCTGTTAGTGTTACACCGGCCTCTTTTTCCACAAATACGCCCGGGCGTATATTTTGTTTCATTTGACGTTTTTGAAAGGAGTGGATTCCGAATATCGCCCATGGAACTAGTTCGGAAATCCCCGGTAACTCAAAACAGCGCCGCAGGCCAGAGGGTCAGTTACTGATAAAAATGAACTTAGAGAAAACCACGGCACCTCAGAGTCAACAAACCAGAGAATAGAAAGATGCTAAAATGTGGTAACATAATCAGTGTTGGGCCTTTGAAAACCCCGCATGAAACTTGAGTGCATTGATCCAGGGATTGCCGCCGGGGATGAGGGCGGGGTAAAGAGAGTAATGATTGCCCACCTCCAACAAATGAGGTGTGAGCCCCATGTAGGAATTTATTAACAAATCCCGTATATATATATATATATATATATATATATATATATATATATGTATATGTATATGTATATGTATATGTATATGTATATGTATATGTTCAAATATCTACAAAAATACATTATAGACAGATTTAATTAGGCCTTCTTTTTGAAAGGAGAAATACACGGATTTACTTGGATTTAAACCAAAACTGGGTCACGTGGCCAGAACTGAAATCCGATACACGAAAGTGATCTACGAGATTTCACGGGACACGCTGCGATAGCCGGTTGGCATGACAGTGAATTTCCGTTTGTCAAGGCGCTCGACTGACTTTTAATGGAACGTTGAATTTATCAAATCAAGCCTAATTTTATTGCTTCATCTTCGTTTTTGATTTTTGTTCATAACGGAACCAACAAGCGTGACTTTGGACAAATAGGTCCAGACAATAAGCGACTTCTCGGAAAAATTAGTCACCAAACCCTTCAATTATACTGGTCATTCTCTACACGCACCGACCTGTGGCCCTCACCTTCTCCTCAGCTCCACTCGCATGCCAGGAGTTTTTCAACAAGACATTTTTCTGTGTTAAAATCATGTTGCAGTATTGACAAAAAAGTGACACTCGGTTTCATAGTGTTTGTTTAGCAAAAGCTTACTTACAACTTTCGAGAAACTATTAGTGTATTTACTTGCGAAGCTAAGTGTGTTTGTACGTGAATGATAATTCGATTTCTATACAGCAGCGTTATTTGTCTAAGTTCGTGAAATCAAATTAAAAAACGAAAAGTATGCCTTGTAAAAGAATCCAACCCAATGCTTTGTATTATCGACAGCGTACACGTATTTGCAAGCTCTACCTAGTCATCAAAAATTATAACAAAACAAACAGATAAGACATTTGATAAAACGTCAATAGCTCATAAATTTAACAATTTCTTCATACATATTGGCCGATCGTTAGTTAACCAATTACCAACCAATGCTCCCTCTACTTTTGACTCTTTCTTACCCAATAAGCTAACAAAACATAAATTTCAAACTGTAAATGCACTCCAGTCACTGGCGCTACCATCATCAACCAATGTTTTGACACGGGTTGTTTTCCAACTAATAAAATTGCTAAAGATATGGTTATATAAAACGAAAATGACTCAAGTGAACATAATATTAACAACTGCAGGCCTATCTCTCTACTTCCCGCCTTCTCAAAATTATTTGAACAAATTGCCCAAACAACCTGTAATGCATCACATAAATATGGTTTTCAGAAAATTAAGATCCACAGAATTTGCAAAATTCGAATTAACTAACAGAATTAACGGGTATATGAACAAAGAGACCAAACCAACAACCTCTCCTGTTCCACCAAAAATATTCAAAAAAAAACAAAAACCGCCAACAGGGGGCTTCTGGATCTTGTGGCATCCGTAATCTCCCGTTCGACAAAAAATAAACACTGTCGGAACGTTTTTGTGCTTTGCGGCAAACATTCCACCCTTCTTTTTGGAAAGACTACATGTCCCTCTTTTTATTCGAAAGTCTCGCTTTTCAATCCAGTTTTCTAGATTTTTCTTTCATTTTCGAATGTTGACAAATACGCAACAGGTGTTCCAAATTTGTGTAATCGTCATGATTTCTGTTACTTTCAAGAGACCAATTTCTTTAGTAACACAACAAATGTAAAACTGAGTTCCAATGTTTCTTGTTTACGGTAACTCACTAAATGTATCTCTACCACTAATTTTTTCTTAGTGAAGAAATGAGTTTGTCGGTAAACAAACATTTGAATGGAGTCAGTGGCGGATNTCCAGAAAAACAAAAACAACACCGCTAGCGTGTGTAAACCCCAAGTAAACCAACTTGGGGGGGGGGGGGGTTCACTCTGAAAATGTAATTTTTTGCATTGTGAATTGCTGAGTCTTCGTGGCTCATAGGCAAAACGCGTGGAGATCAATTGTGCGCTCGCTTAAGTCGACACTTCTGAAGTAGCCAAGCATTTTAGATGTATCCACCGCTGAAAGAGCAGTTCTATAGCTGATTTCTTTATGTAACTAGCTTCTTTACTCTAAGATATGTTTTGAACTGATTAGGGGAAATGCTGTGGTGCCGCAACCCTGATATTTATGCGAATTGACGTGCATCGTTTTTACCTCATCTGTCATGCCGTGTCATTCTATTACACTCCACACGTTTGTAACTGATGTATAGTAAAGTTGTCTTGCGCAATATCATACAGTGTACATGTACAAGTAATATTTTTGAAAAAAAAAATCGTTTTCAGAAGAATTGTTATTGTGGTGGGCGCCGTGGTCTGGTCGCGAGTCCGTTTGAAGATGCACTCTAAGAAGTTATGTCTATACAAGGAATGACCAAGGGGGGACTAACATTAACAAAGTGACCGCATTAGCAAACAATGTACAGTACCAGAAATTGCGGGGAGGCTGTTATTTCACAATAAAGTCTTGCGGGACTCGTGCGATGTTCAATAGACCTACTAAGGTGCCTTAATTCCGATCTCAACACCTACCGTCTTTCTAGCTGCAATAAGCACACTGCCGTCTTCTATACTGGGAATTTCCGCAGAAAGGCCCACCCAATGAAACGCTCATGCCCATGGGCATTTATTTGATGTTAGTACTTCGGGTTTCAAGCGTTCAGACATTGGGACGCTTATTTCGAAAATTGCAAGAGATGCAAATAGGTCCTGGGATACATCGTCAAGGTTTGAAGTAGTCCATGATGAACGGATCAAATTTAGTTGCGCACTGTAAGTCTTTTGAATGGACTTGGCAACCTCAGGGGGCTTAATGCCAACTGAGCTGCGAAACGAGATGCTGACATTGTAGAGGCTTACAAGCTCATTGACACAGCAATTGACGAAGTGCGATGGAAGATATTTGGGTAGAATGGTTCCAAGACAAGCAAACCATTGGATCCAATATACAGATTCCTCGGCAGTCTAGACAAAAGAAGAATAAGACTAATGTATGAATAACCACTGGGGATTAAAATGTGTCTAGAGAGAAGTTTTCAATTCAAAATGATTTGCATAGTACACTTTAAGTCTCGCGACGGACCAGGCCAGCTTGATGTGTGTAGATGTTGAGTTTCAGTGTACTTCTGGTCCCTCGGCGAACTAGTCTTATAATTTTTTTACCAAAGTGTGCTTTGTAAAACTATTTATCTCAGCCAGGACTGTTTGGTCCCGCGACAGATCGACTATTTTTATAGGGATAATAAGCACAGGTGTACTCTTGGTCTCGTGACGGACCAGGTCAGCCTTTTTGTGTACTCTCAGAGTAGATGTGGTCCCTCTGCAAACTAGTTCAGTATATCTTTTCACCACTGTGCACAGGATGTTTTGGTTTGGTGAAACTGTTTTCATGTGATTTGTTTCCTGAAACATTTGATGTTTTTCAATTGTTGTCAACGTGATTCAGCTTAATAACGTGATACTTTGGTCTACTAAACTTCGCCTGCTCCGTCATCGTGCCCGGCCGCGCCTTCCTGCGCCGACTGATCAACCTCAACATCGGCGTTTCAACTTGAGACCAGACCACTTTGTCACTCTCAATAAAGAAGCCAGAGCGGACCTTCGGGCTTGGTCCATCTTTCTCCGAGGCTTCAATGGGAAAACACTGTTCCTATTCGACGAGTGGACATCTTCAGACACCATCAAACTGTACTCTGATGCTGCGGGCTCCAACGGGGGTTTTGCTGCGACATTGGGAGCCTCCTGGNCATAGCGCTAGAGCTGTGGGGTTCAAAACTCGCCAACCACAAGATCCTCTTCCTGTGCGACAACCGTGGCGTCGTTGACATTATCAACAAGACCTCCTCCCGCCACGCCCCCATTATGTCTTGTTCGTCGTCTGGTCATCTCCGCTCTTACCTTTAATGTTCATTTTCGGGCAAAACATATCCCCGGCTACACTAACATCATCGCTGATACACTTTCTCGTTTCAACTTTCAGGTCGCCTTTTCCCAGGGTTCTTGGCTCAGCCCTCATCCGACAGGCGATCCCGCCGCACCTCCTGACAGAGTGACCAGACTGCTCCGGGCTTCCCGGGCCCCCTCCACTCTTCAGTCGTACGCCCGCATCCTGCATAACCTCGCACAGTTTCACCTCTCCTCCAACAACTCTCCGCTCACCTTGCCCATTAATACCTCTTTCCTGGCCCACTACATCTCTCATCTCTTCGTATCTGGCCTTAGTAGCTCGTCTATCCAGTCCTATGTCTCTGCCATTAGTTTTGTTCACAAGCTTGGCAACCTCCCTGACCCCACTTCCTCCTTTTTCATCAAAAAATCCTCAAAGGCGCTTCAGTCCAATCTGCGCCCTTCTTCTGACGCACGCATGCCCATTACTTCCGCTTTGCTTCACAGCTTGTTTGACGCCCGCCCTTCTGCACTCGGCTCTTTTGCCGACTCGGTTCTCGCACGTGCTATGTTCCTCGTGGCCTTCCATGCCTTCCTCAGGGTCGGTGAATTCAGAGTCACCTCCTCTCTCTCCTCCCATGCCATACAGGTCAGCGACGTCGTTTTCCCCCCTCTGGCGATTCTGTGGTCATCACTATGCGTACCTTCAAGCACAGCTCGGGACCAGTCTCACTTACAATTCCGTCCAGCCAGTCTCCCCATTGCCCAGTAGCTGCCCTAACCTTGTACTTGTGTACTTTTCAACCCTCTCCTGGCCCCTTGTTCCAACACCTCAGTGGATCACCGGTTACACGTTCGTGCTTCAACTCCATGTTAATTAAACTGGATTCCTTTGTAGGACTCGACACCAAGTCTTATACGTCACATAGCTTTCGCATTGGCGCCGCCACCTCTGCGGCCAGCCGTGGCGTCCCTGAACCGGTGATCCAGCGCATAGGGCGCTGGAAATCTGACGCAGTAAAAAACTACATTCGCATGTCTGCTTTTTCTCTTCCCCGGGCTTCTTGAACTCCTGGTGAGCCTGTTGTTGCAGCTCCCCACTTCTCTCACTTTGCTTTTCAGCCCCTCCCACTCCTCTGGGTCTGTGGTTTCAGCCCCCTAGGTCAGGTCTGTTGTTGCAGCCGGCCTCCTCCCGTTCGCAGGTCTGTTGTTGCAGCCTGTGGCCCAAGGTCTGTTTTTGCAGGCTTCAATTTCTAGTCATTAGTTCTAGTTACCTTTACTTCCAGTTCATTATGTTCTTGTTTTTTATATTCTAGACTTATGTATTCTAGTTTTCTGTTATACCGTTATTAGTACCTATATTTTATCATAGTCTAACCTTGTTATTGCTCGGGTTCTGCTTCCTCCGATGGGCGATGTCGGCATTCCCGTGCTGCCATTATGGCGTTTTGTCCATGCCCATCTTGCAGAGTCTTAGTTAGTTTATCTATTTACGTCATGATAAATGACAATATTCGCAATCCTCCTCTTGTTTTACTCTGCAACATAGCTCGTGGCGTACCCCGGGCAAAATAGATTACGATAAAATTATTTATTGTCGCTTTTTATAATAGACTATGAGCTGAGACCACCATCGTTCGCCAGTTTTTCTCGTAACGAGACAGAACACATGTTTATTTCCGGACTAACAGTACAGGTCTTCGTTCTTAAACAACTTGAGGCTGCTGTTACGCGATGATCTGATATTCAAGTTTTTACGCTCCGTCGGTGCTCCTTACGCTCTTGAATATTTGAAAGTTGTCTAAACCCCTGTATACACACCACACTTTTTCGTATACGACTTTTCGTATGCTAAAAAGGTGTGTGTAAGCAGGTGTTTCAGCAAAAAATTTTGCTGGTGGCGTCACTCGTACCCATATGTGCACAATATGGTTTCACGAAATTATGAGCCAAGTTCATGTGACGAAATCGAGAAGAGTTTTTAATTACCTTAAGAAAAACGCCATAGACATGTTAAGTGCCAGAAACTTACCAGGATGCATGGAAATTTCACTACTTGGCTACAAAAACAAAAAATGTCTTACACGGGAGAGGGGAACCCCCTCCTCCCAACCTCCCCCCGCTCTGCGCCACGCGCCTAGGATTCGACCTTTGCGGGAATCCTAACCCCCCCTTAATTTACTGAAAACGTAGATCCGCCACTGTCGGAGTTATCCCCAGCATATTTCAAAGCTACACAATAGATGTCACTAACGCTCATTTTTATCTATCACAAAACCCTTATCTGCAAAAAAGCATTGTTAGTTGGAGTACATTAGTTTATGCCAAAGTGGAACATTTTAAGCCCAGCAATTCTTAAAAGAGTTCGCGAGAACAGTGCATTAGCAAAGTGTCCGAAAGTTTCATATAACGTGGACCGCTATTAGCCCTTTCTGAGATGTGATGTTCAAAAGTCAATTTTTTCTTAGGTTCTCCATAGCCTTAAAAAGGGACAATTAAAAGAGTTATAAGTTATAAATTATAATGGGTGCCATCATGCGAAAGGATATCATCTAATAAACAGGAAAACGTCGCGGTAATTAGTATTACAGCGGCAGTTGGATTCCGAGTATAATTACGCTTTAGGACACACGTAAAGAGAGCAGCCGTCATCCTAAGTCAGAAAGGAATCCTAAAGTGAACGTGGACTGTCGTGTAGGGATTCTTCGGAAGTTCCGTCTCCTTAAAGCTATTAGTAAACTCTTTTGGTGCTTGGGATATTTTCCAAATTAACTTGGTCTCCACTTGGATAGCAATGAAACGAATCCACCACGTAGAACACCAAGCAAGAATTAAGCTATACACGGCACGAGCAGCGGCGAAGACTTCATTTCACTTGGAACTACTCAGCGAAAATTATTGATCCAACGTAATTTCGTTTGTCTTGTCACGTCTTTTGCCAAACAAAAGAATTGAACTCACTTTATTATATTGTGATTTATTGAACATATTTCTGAAGGAAAGCCCGCCACTCAAAGACTGATTTACAACTAGGCACTCCAATGAATTAGATTACAAGAATAATACAACTACAATGTGAAGCCTGGTGAGAGACATAATATATCGGACTACACCCAAAGCAATGCCCTTTTATGCACTGGAAGCGCTTCTGTCACTAACTGTGGAAGATTGAAGACTAGGCATCAAAATACACTAGTGTACTCTCAAGGAACGAAGGACTTAAGTGACTACGGTCCTCCTCTTTACCCTCTCAAAACCAAAATAAAACAATTTGACTTATATGGCAATTCGCCCCGAGGTTTTCTGTGGCACGAACTTTGACATTATATTCAAATTGTGTTCACGCTCCTGATAACGCCTGAAACTTTATGTTTATAGCGTAAAATGACTTCTGTACAGACCAACACTTCATCAACGAGCCTTTCATACGATTATTACCTTTCAGTTTCTTCGCCCACCTCTCGGTCAACCTCATCATTTCGATGTATGGGAAATGGCTCACTCTCGTCATTGTTATTAACGATATTTTCCGATCTTACTTCTTTGGCAACTGTTGCCTTTTTCAGCCTCTTGCGAATGAGAAAAACCGCAATAGTGACGTACAATGGGATAGGGGCGAATATGGCGGCACCACCAACCATGCACGACGCAAGATCACCGTCGGGGTTACCAAGAGAAAACTTGAGTATAAACAAAGCTATGGAGAGATTTTGAATACCAGTTTCGAAAGCTATAGTTACGGCTCGAGAATGCGACTGTCGGCAAAGTCGTGCTATGGCGTAACCAAAGAAACCTGCCAACCACGGGACGCCGACTGCAGCTGGAATTAGGTACCAATAAAGGAACAACACTTCGAACATGTAAATATTGACATAAATGCCGAAACAAATTACAACTAAAAGCATCGTGATATTGAAGGGTCGCACAAGCAATGCCGTTTTCTTCGTGATACTTGGTCGAAACTTCTTGACCGCTAGCCCCGCGATCACCGGAACTGCAACCAGACACAAGGATCCGAATAAATTCAAGTAGGGGATAATCATGTCTTTGGAACTTGAGCTGAACATTCGGCCGAGGGTGTACAACCACAAAGGCATAGTAGCTGAAAATATACAAACAATTTAAATGACCCTGAATGCAAGACGGGGAAGAAACTGTACTAAACGAATGAAACCACTTATATTTACAAAAAGAACATTTAATTGAAACAACATTCTGCCGACGTGACCGGTTATATAGTTGTTTAATATAATGTCCATATATAATGCAATGTCCCAATTTGTTATTTGCTGCGGCAATAAATCCTTGGGTTCCACCTTAAGCGGCAAACTTCTGATTTAAATATTTACCGCTATGAAATTGGTCTCGGGTTTAATTTTCCTTACTCAAAATAGGGTTGGCTTCTGGGTTTGCAAGGAACCGACACTTTCTTGTACCTATAAACAATGCTAGGCGCCTATCAGGGTAAAGCCCGGGCTCAGGCAATAACAAACTGTCATTTTGGTCGAAGCCCTAAAACTTCCTCAATAGGGAGCTTTCGGAAATAGCCGCGCCATATTGAAGTGCATTATACCGCCAGACGGCGATCATGTCTTTGGGGAACAGGCACTCAGTGCCACCTACAGATACCATGTAATGTGGACGGGAGGTTTCAACCCTGTTGGTATAAACATCGTTTCGAACAATTCCTGCTATCATAATGCCGCTCAATTTCCACTGCTGCACGGTGGAGTGTACTATAATGGCTTAAAGAAAAGACAAACTATCTCGATCTCTATCGTTCTAGTTACACTTCACACGAGAAGTCGAGTATTCTGAAGTGGTGCATGTTGATGAAATTGAAAGTGCAATGGTAAGATGTGTGTATGTACAACACTGTAAGTGTGAAGGTGCAGTGCAATGTGCATCAGAAGAGGACTCTCTGGACCAAGAGAGAAAGCTCCAACGACGTGGGTAGGTAGGTTGTTCCAGAAGACTGTTGTAGGGCGGAAGGGGTTTTGTAGATATGCGGTGCGACACTGAGGTGTCATGAAGTACATACTATGGCATCTAGGTGGGATACAAATAGGTAACGGGAATGGCGATGGTGTGATGGAGTTCCAGGGTTTGCCAGTTTAATGAATTGATCATTTCACTTTCTGAGAAAGTATTGTGATATCTATTCAGGGTAAATCTTGCAGCTCGTCGCTGCACCATTTCAGTCTTGTGAGTGAGAGCTTTTGTGTGAGGTGACCATACTGTTGTACAGTACTCTAGTTTTGGTGGGACTAAAGAGGTATAAGACATTTCCTTAATTTTCTGAAGAGTGTGACAAATGCTTCGTCTAAGATGAAGCCAAGGATTTTACAGGCAGAAGCAGCAACTGCATCAATATGAGAATTCCAGGTGAGATTGTCAAAAATAATAACGCCAAGATATTTGGCCTCAGACAGAGGTGATAGGAGTGAGCTATGGAGGAACTATTCTTGGAGGATAGGTTCCTTTTTTCGATGCACGTGAAGAACATTACACTTCGATGCATGAAACTGCATAACCCACTCTAATTCCAAATCAGCCAGTTTGCTGATATCCTGTTGGAGCGAGATGCTGTCTTCTTGGTTGCCCATGAAGCAGTAAATTAAGAAGTCAGAGGCGGATATTGGAAGAAAGAGAAGGAAAATGATTCGTTCAAAGAAAGACCCCCTGAGGAACCCTAGAGTGCACAGGGGTGATGTCAGATTCGCCCTCTACCACATCACGCTGAGGTCTATAGTTACGAAAGGAGGCAACTCAATTCATTGTGAGGCCGCGAACCCCAAAGAAATCAATTTTGTTAAAAAGTCTAGAGTGAGGTGCTTTGTCCATAATGAAGACATTGGACTGGATGCCTGTGTCCATATTGAGAAAGAGGTCGTTTGTGAAAGTAAGAAGTTGAGATGCATATGATCTGTTTGGCCTAAAGCCGCGTTGCCATTTGTAAAGAATATCGTTGCTTTCAAGGTGTTTCACAAGGTAACTCACGGTGATGTGTTCAAGAATCTTGCAGCATATACAAGGGAGATAAGTCTGCAATTTTCTGCTTTGTGTTTATTTCCTTTTTTGAAAAATGTGGCAACACTGGCGTCAATCTGCTGGAACCACACCAAATTATAGGGAGGCATTAAAGGAGTCGGTCAATAAAGGAGCTGTTGGGCCTGATAGGGCCCGAAGAACTATAGGCAAGATAGTGTCTGGACCTGGGGACTTGTGTGGGTTCTGAGCGGAAAGTACTTTTTCGATTCCTTTGATATCAATGATAGGATCTGGGATGGTTTCATGAAGTCTTTCTCCGAGGTTTTGACCTCAGCAGTGAAGACTGAGCACTGAAATTGATTATTGAGAATTTTTGCCTTATCGGATGGCAGGGTGGCTAGCCGGCTGTCGTGTTGCAACGAGTCCAACTGGGAAGGTTCTCCCTTGAGACTTTTAACAAATGTAAAGAGGCGCTTGGGATCGCCCTTATATTCAGGGTCGATAATTCTATTGGCAACGTATTTCCTGTTCAAGTTTTGTACTTGGTGACGGAGGGACAAGTAGGAGGCGCGGTAGTAGTCATGATTTGTAAACTCCCACTTCTTGAAGGCTCTGTCTTTTTACGGACGAGCTTCTTCAGGCTGTGTCCGATCCATGTATGTTTGTCTTTTTGGATCCTGTCATTTTCTGTGGAAGGAACTGGTCTACTGCCTAGTTGACGAGGGCTTTGAAAGAAGACCTAAGATCGTCTAACGGGTCTACTTTACGAAATGAGTTGTGAAAGGAAGTTTGTTGATCAAGAACGAAAGTAGACATAGCATCAAAGTAGGCTTTTTTTCCAAAGGTGGGTTTTTCTTAGCTTTTGTCTAGTCAGTTTGGGATTGACATCAAATTCGAAGTTTACTATGTCGTGGACACTACATACCGGATATCCGGCAGTTCTGCAACGGTTCTGTTAAGTATAGTTGGTTAAAAGGGGGTCAAGGACATTTCCATCTCTTGTGGGTTAGTAAACCATTTGTTGAGGAAAGTTGACATTGTGGGTTGGTAAACCATTTGTTGAGGAAAGTCGTCATTGATAGGAGTTATCAGACATCTTGAAATATCCATGGATAAAGGACATGATGTTCTATAAATGCCCCAATCATTGGAGCGTGGGCTCCACGCCCTGCGAAGTCAAACTGCGACTGACAGAGTTGGAGAATTTCGATTCCTGTCGATGTGAAAGGCTAACATAAAATAATAAACTCAACCTAATTAAACAATTTGGGACTAGCAGGTGGTTCTAGTCCAAGTTCGCATTGATAACCCTAACAAGCCAATACAAAACTCAAGATTTCGAAGAAACTCGTTATTTTGAGTTCATGAGATTCGTACTTTTGGCTTTAATGCTGAAGTCATTAAGTGTAACTTGGATTAGGAAGTCATCCACTTAAAAAGGTTACGTATGTACTCGAGCATAGAAAAATTCATGCGTATCTTGAGTTTGCACAAAAGCACTGACACTAGAAAATGAAACGAATAATTCCGAGTTCGAGATCTGGCCCAGAAGCAAATAGTACACTTTTTGTCCTTATATGTAGTCAGATGATAGGACCGTCCCAGACAAAGACGTTAACGGTCTCTGCTCCAGACATAACACCACGTGAGCAAAAACAAAATTTTGAGTTTTCATCAGTGTATTTGGTTTCATCTAAGATTAAAAAGATGAATAATAAATGAATTTACTTAATTTTTTAGCCTAGAAAGACAATTATTGTTTCCAGAATTTTTCATTTAACTTCTTTAGTCGTTCATCGACCGTTTAAGATCGGAGAATTGTCGCTACTTCTGTTTTTAAAATGCCGAGGAAGAAAATAGTTCAAATGTTGTATCTGTATTTAGTATGTATTAATACAACCGGGTTTTACAAATACTTTTTCGAAAATAAAAGGACTATTAAAATGGTCACAGAAAGTCTCATTGATTGAAAGTAGAGTGAATTATGCACAACACAAAACGGGTCAAATTTAAGCTTTAATTTAGACTAGCAGAATGGCTGCCCGCCCGAAGCAAAAACGCTCATTTTAAGGGAAAATCGCGGTTACTGTTTCATACAAGAAGCTTCCTCGCAGCCACCCGACGGTGCATGTCCGTCGTGACTGTCTTCGTTGCTTTATGTCGGAACGCAGTCTAGGTAACTCACCAAATGCACCAAGACTGCTAACAGTTGTCATCGTCATGCTAAGGTCAAGGTCGAAGTCGAACAGCATGGTATAGATGTTACTCGTACCACCTCCAGGGCAACATCCAATGGTAAACAACCCAAGTCCAAATACTTTGTTGGGCACAGCATTCGAAATTCCAAACGCCACCTATGAAAATCAGAATTATTGATGTGATAGGAAAGTACAGCGCCAAGTACTTATGGCCATAGAGCTCTAGGATGTTCCATGCTGTGACAAAGCGGCTTCACAACATTCCTAAAGGCTGCGTTTTTTAAAGCTTAACCTGACTAAACGTGCCAAAAGTAAAAACTATCAGAGTTAGACTTTACGTGTGACCAACGATCATCATTCAGAAGACAGTTCACTGCTTATGTACTAAAACACATTATATTTAACCCAGCTCTCTGCAACAGAACAACGAGCGGCTCTGTAACTCTCGTTACTGAATCATCAAAAAACTGCCTTGCGTTACGATTCGAAGTGTGCTGAATCTGCAAGCGTTACATAAGGTAAGCGAGGAATGAGTTAACCGTTGGATTGTGGTAAACGACCGCCCAACTACTCGAAGAGCCACATAATCTACTTTAATTTGTGGCACAATGCGGAGCACTTGCAACTGATACCTTAAAAGGTTAATAAACCCTCACGAGAAAAACTCGCCTGGTTTCTAGCTATAGCAGTACAGATGTCGGACTGCTGTTATGTTTATAACTTGGAAAGTGTCAACTTACCGACCCCTGTTATCACTATAGTAGTAGTAATAGTAACACCCAACCTAGTATTCTATAAATGATTTTTATAAAATACTTGACTTTTCGTTAAATTATACAAAAACAACAAAAACCAGTGTATGAGATGACATCGATTTTTTCAACATCCAATATTTATGATTTTACAAAATAATAAGTTGATGTGAAGGTGGTGTATGAATACAGAACTTGTAGTAATTTTCATTACAAACACTTTTATGGCCGCAATTGCGTATTGCTTCAGTTCCTGGAATCCCATGTACAGTAGTCTGCACGTCTCTTTTTAGTCTATTTGTTGTGATACTGTGGGTTGCGCCAACATCTACTTCTGCTAGGGAGTGAGACTGATTCATATGTGACAGTGGAGATAAAACCAGGAGAAATAGATTAGGGAACTTCAGTCCCAAGACAGCACCAAAATACCCTTCCAACACATTAAAGCTCCGTCATTAAGGGAAGAAAAAATAGCTATGCATGTACTAAGGGTACCTATAAATAAATGCTCTTCAATTAAGTTTACTTAACATTAACTGAGTGTGCAATCACTAATTGGTGATTCAGTTGTGTTTTGTTAGTGCCTGTTCTAAATCACCCAGTGTATTTGATTTATTTTCTGTAGTTAATGGATTGAAGACAACAAAAAGTAAATATAGCTGTAAGCAACAGTTTGCCTACCGGTACGTAAAACTTAATTCTTTCTCAAGATCTTATCACACATAGAGAAGAGGATCAGATGATGACAAAAAAGTAACGCAAAATGAGGTTCACGTTATGATGACAGGAAATGGTGGCAAACTCCCAAAGGATTATATCCTCTCTCACTAAGTCTTGATCAACTATAAAATCGTACTCGGCCAATCCCAGGTGGTCATCTGGTTGTTTCCTACTCTTTTATTTTAGATTCTGTTGCAGGAATACACCTAAAATCTGAAAAGCAACATTTCTCTGCAAAAAGTTGAACTCCAAAGTTTCTAAAGAGCTTTCTATAAATGAAAACAATTTGGCTATGGGAAAATGTTCATTTCACTAATAATAAAATTAACTGAACGGACTAAACAGAAAAGAAAGGTCAAAATTCCCACAACTAAACACTTTATCAACTTATGAATACGAGAACAAAAAAATAATAATTTGCAGGCGACATTTAAAAATTTTGTTGTTGAAGAAAAAGAATACTCCACTCTACATATGAAACGTGAACAAATTAATCAGATTATTCAAGCGTTATTCGGACGTAGTCATCTATATAGGCCAGATTCTTCTGCATTTTCATCAAACTTGTGCAGTACTACGACATTGTAATTGTGTCATAATTGTTCATTTGTTTGGGTCTGTTTTGGTCTATTGGTCTGCCTGTCATCGCTCAAAAACCACTCGTACCCTGTGTTGGTGCCAGCCAGTATAGTTTTCAAATTGGTCTAATCTCTTAGTTTACTAAGTTGTCTCTTTATTGAATAACTGTTCATTTTGGATTAGCACAACAAAAGATTTCAGATATGTTTCTGTTAACTTTCTCTGTTTTCTGTCGAGTAACTTCTATGCCGCATCCAACCCGAGTATGCATGTGATGTTCTGCTCTTTTCTGTATGTTGATGTCGCAGACCAAGTATACCGGACACCCGACCAAGTTAACTTGGTTGGGTGACCTTGGTCCACGACTTTGACACATTGTCCATTCGAAGAATCATTGCTTGCAAACTACAGGATGACCATTTACATATGTTGCAGAAACAGTGGTAGTTGCTTTCTGTATGTCAGGGCACAAGTGATTTAGATCCAATAAAGTGTCGCAAAATGAAAGCGTGGTCTAATACATTCGTGTACTCATTCTGGTAACACTACAAGTTATAGTGGACACTGCTGTTACCCATCACTCTGATCTTTGATTTCGAGTCATACATTCTGATTGCAGTCACTGTGTACCTCATTTAGCCATCTGTTGCTTTGCTTAAGTTGTTTTGTTTTTCTACACCAAACATTAAAGACATTTACTCAATTCATCAGTTTACCCGACATTTACCTTATTGCTGCTTGCGTGAAAACACTGGTAGTCTTTTCTTATGCCGTCTTCATACACACTGAGAGTGAACCGTCTATGATGAATTCTCAATATTATTTGAAAACTAGGATCTTTTCATATAACGCCTCTAGTTTAAGGATTAATCTCGAGCTATTTATTTTCACTAACATCGGTGACAGATCTACGTTTTCAGTAAGGCGGGGAGGGGGGGGGGGTTACGATTCACGTAGTGCCGAACGGAAGGAAGGTCGGGAGGGGGAAACCCGTGTAAGATTTTTTGTGGTTTTTAGTAGCTGATTTCGTTTTTCTGGCGAAATTTTTTCAATTTTTCTTTTTGATCCGGTCCCGAGGGGGGTTTCAACCCCCTGAACCCCCCCTGTAGATCCGCCTCTGGAAATAACGGCTCACTTTTTAGATAGAATAGTAGAAAATGACACTGAGGTCGTATAAATAGTAATACAGATTAAATGATAAAAAAACACTAACATTTGAGGGTAAAAAAGACGCAAACACGCATGCTGACTGACTTGCAAACAAAAGCAAACGACGACCGAAGAACTTATCACAGCCGAGGTATAACAATGACTGACTCGACAGCTCCCACAGTCAGACTAAGTGAAAAGAAACTGTCGCGAAATTCTTGCTTCCCAAAACGTAACTTCCGAAGTAAAGGACGAATAATTAATTAAATTACGAAAAGCCTCTTGGAAAGCAGTGCTATCACTGAAGAGGCCACCCTCATTTTAAATATCACAATAATAAATAAATAAATAAGTGAAAAATACTTCTGGGATAATCAAAGAACCTTATTTTTGCTAAAAATGACATGAAAAAGGGTTGCCTTTCCCTTTACGGGCGCAGAAGTTTGGTGGTATAGTTGGAGACCACGGAAACAGAGCATTACTGATGTGGACGACAATGGGGGATAGAATGGGTGGATGGGGAGGGGCCGAATCAACCGTGGCGACCGGGAGGGTGGAATGGCGATACGGGATCGTAAGGGCAACACTTCATAGTCACGAGAGACCCCCAAATAAATCCCCACTGCCACCCTGTCCCCACACATGCTCCTTTAGCTCTTGTCACAAATCTGACAGCCATCTCTGGAAAGGAAATGTAAACACACTCATTGTAGACACTTTGCATTAATATATGCACCTAGACAGTAGCTCTTTCCAGGTTGGCCCCCAAAAGCTAGTTTTAAGTGGAAATTTGAGTAGCCAGTTAAACAACAACATGATGTAATCAGATCAGCTATAAAGGACAAAGACAAAACCAAACATTGCTATATTTACCAGGGGCATTACGAGCCACTGACTGGCCATTCCAATTGCAGGAGCGATAGGCTTTTTCAAGATGCTGACAATGACGTCCCATTTCAACTCACAGCTCAAAAGAAATGTCCCGATACTTAGCAGGACAGACAACACGATGGTGAAAACAGAGTCCAAATTTTTCTTCTTCTCTTGCCGATGAACGGCTACTTCGATGATGACCGACGTAGAAGAATAATCACGTTGCTCGATCATTACGTTGATGGCGGTTCGGCCAATCTGCTTTCCGCGAAGAGTTAAATTGCCGTTCAAATGAGAAATGCGGCATCCCGAACAATTATTGCACTGGATTTCGTCCACAGTAACACTTAAACTCGAAGAATCGACACTGAGAATCTCTTTGTCTTTAGGCCTTGCAAAGATGACAAGATCATCATTAAAAATACTGCAAATAGTAACGGTGAAATTCAAGTTAACTTCATGGTCGTCTACAAGGTAGAAGGTATCCGACGGCGTCACGGATAACACCCACTGAGTGCCGTTAGGTAGCACACTTAGTCCCGGAGCAACGAGAACGAGAAAAACGGCTCCTGCACAAAACATTTATTACGTTTGGGTTGACTCGGAAGCCGTCGACTTTTTGCTAAGAACCCGTACAAAACACTCCTAGCGAATACAAACCAAAAATGTTGCCGGTAGCGGTTTTGTTGCAAATTGTCGAACCTTCTCGCTCTGGTTAACGACGTCCTCAGGACTTGTTTGCGTTTGGCAGAGGAGCCTATGTACTCGTGTCCAAACTCAAAGCACTAACCGAAAGAACTGTAGCCGACTAAGTAATAATGCATCACGTCAAGCCGGGTGACTTACACCACACTTCTCGTACTTACGCAACGGAAGGATAAGCCTGTTATTTAGTTATTTGACACAAAACAAACAGAAAGCCAAAAATTTGCCAACTGTCTGTCATCTTGCAGAGTATCACGTCGGTTTTTCAAGAATATCATGAGAGGTATACAAAGCAACAGACGTCTGAAACAAACAAACAAAAAAATCATCGTTAAACTCACAAACAATACACCAGTCTTCATAAAAAATACAGTGTATGCCTAGGCCTGAATGTCAGAATACAAATTCATGCATGGCTTCCTGCCAAGCCTTGCGCGGGCTCTAAAAGGGTGAGTAGGACGGGTCAGAGACACAAGTAACAAAGTGAATTATTACGATAGAAATTACTGTTGGTCCTAATGGCACCTGACAAAAGCCGAGGAAAAGGGACTATCTAATGAGGGGATCGAACCCAAGGTTAATATGAGTGGATTGGGAATGGGCAATTTAATTGTACCAGAACCAAGACCAGCACGGTGAATCGGCATGGTATATAACGTGAAAACGAGCTTACCGTGAGAGTGAATGAACGGGAGAAACGAAGAAAAGGCGAATAAAAAATAGATAAGTTCTAAGGACGTACGTCGACCGATGTGGCCGTCACAAAGGTGAAGTATAACACGAGGTTAGATAACAAAAAGTCACAAGAGTCAGCGTGAAGCGCGAGGAAATATCGAGTTCAGTAACCAGGACCGGTAGAGCACGGNTTTTTTCTCTAGTAGGCCTACACCGATAAATTTCCTGAACAACAAGTCCACGTCTTCTGCCCCGCTCCCCACAACTTTCGGGCCGCCTGCGCACATGCGACCGCGCTTTGCCCAGTCCCCCGATCCTAGGTCTGCCATTGATTTGATATCGACTGTTACGGTAGTCACTGCGCGTTCGACCACCCATTTGGCGAAGTGGGCAAAAATGTCCGTCTCAGAGAAAAAAACTAGAAAACGAGACAAGAGTCCACTGAAAAGACACGAACTACCAAAATTCGGCGAATGCACAATTCATAGCTCTGAACGTACCCGTTTTTTTAGTAAAATGTACAAATTCTCAAAAATTCGAGCCAGCTCCATTTTTTAGGCTAGGTGCGCGCAAGATCATCATGAAGGCGAGATTCCAGGGCACGGAGAGAGCTAACAGTGTGTTTTTGTTCGAGACTAGGGGCCGGAATCTAATCTTTGTACTCGAAACGAACTCGAAACTCTGCTACTTTTGTGCGTGGTTATTAGACTGTCCTCGAGTAAATTATAGTTTGCGCATATGAGTTTCTAGTCCAAGTTTACAATTAATGACCCTTATACTCGTGCCCAGTACAAACTGGAGCAAAAACTCGAAAATTTTAGCGTTAATGATGGGTTTATCAACTGCAAACTAGGACTAGAACATTAACCAAGCGAGTCATTTTGTACTCGAGCGTAGAATAGGTCTACACTTATTTTGAGTTTGCACAAAAATAGCGTAGAAAATGCCAAACACAATTTTTGGAGTTCCACTTTTAGTAAAAAGATTAGATCCCGGGCTGAAGGTTTTACAAGTGGAATCGTCACCATGTTATTTTAGTCAATCGCGGAGCATATCTTCGAGGAATAACAAACACTCATTTTTGCAAGACCAAAACTCTTGATCATTTCAGAGCAAGGAACAAGTGGAAATCAATTATATAATGGTAACTGTGAATTTGGCATTATTTCTTCGAGGCAACGCAGATTTACAGCCACTGTTTCTATGATGCCACAGAAGTCGCATCAGATCTCGCCTAATTTACATCCGAAAACTGTGGTCAGCACACACCAGTCAACTGTCATCAGGGTTATGCAAGGGATTGACCACGGATGCCAGACAAAGATGAGGGAAATATGCACCCACATAGGTGGGTATTTGGTTCATGAGGTGGAAAGAGTTTCAGCCAGACAAATGGCTGCTGCAGACTCAGTTAACATGAGGACACATAACGTGTGTGCCTATGGCTTCCAGTGAAAGTTGCATACAATCACGCACACTAGATACACTAAAATCAGTACCCTTCTACAAACACATTTGCTGTGAAAGGAAACGGGTAAAGAGGATTGTAGTGTACTGTAATCTTCCAGTGCGCTGAAGCTGGCTATAAACTGACTCATCTGTTGCCCGGCACTTATCAAAGCAACAAAAGCAGGCAGCCAGTTAAACCATGCAGACTGAACATTTGAAAAAAGAAAACGTGTTGCACAAATATTTATTTAACAACTGCGTTTCTTGATAAAATATTGACAAGAGACGAATCAATTCAAATGAGACATACCTTGCACAAAACAAAATCTTTAAAAATAAACTTTATACAACATAGTAAGAAGGAGCATCACTAAAATTATTTCTAAATCAAAATTATTTGGTGAAAGCTTATTAAATTTTTCGAATATGTGGTTCAACATGACACCAAAGTTTTCAAAAAACAAAACAGCAATTAAATTGGAAATTTTTAATATCACTTTTGAACATTGCACTGGGTGCACAGTTAAAAACGTGTAGCAATAACAGTGAAAATAGTAGCACTTTTATTTGCAGAATACTCCTACTTAAGTGACACCTCTCGATTGGGTGAAGGTCACACAGCATTCTATGAAAACAAATAAACAATATCACACATACACAAAATGTTAGCTTTGTGCCAAACCTAATCTGACATTTCAAATATCTGAACCCTAAAATTTAAGGGCAAGTCATTAGCCTGCTTTTGAGATGCCGACCAAGACAGCGCCAGAGACAGCGACACAGAAAGCCAATGAGAGAATGACCATGTTCTTCCAACCCTGAAATAAGACAACGATGGGAATCTAGACACAGTGGTGGCCATTTTCTCAAAATATCCTCTAACTGAAATAAAAATTGTATGAACACTGCTCTTCACCATCTGTTTTTACAACATGTTGCTGTGACTTTTTTTCTGCCACTTACCTCAGGGTTGAATGGCCCTCACTATTCACAAAATACGGACCAGTTTGGAAAAAGCACAGCAAATAGATTTTTCACTTACTCAACACACAATATGGCTGACAATTCAAATTTCTCCACAAAAATAACGGTTACGGAATTTCAAAGTATTACTAGCATAATTTGTGCTGTCCGGATATCAGAAAACAACAACAACAAAATTTCCAATATTTGCAGCAAGTTTATTAGCCTTTGAAAATGGAAAATTACAATTTTGACAACTATTTTGAGCGAAACAAGTCAAGCGGAGAATCCCAGTAAGTTAACAACAACAATTCTTCACAGCACATTGAAGTTGATCAGGTAACAAAGCAGGTGAACAGGAGTAGAGGTAATACAGGCCATTCCTGACCAGGTTTGAACCTGTACCCTCTGAGCGCACCTGATGATAAAAAGTGTGCCTTTTTTCAAAAAGGTGTGCCCGGCAACACAAAAAATAATTGCAGGCGGTCTGGTACAGGTTGTAAAGGCACAGTCCAGAAATATCTGTGTAATAAATATATCTATTCAGGATAAAACCTGTTCAGTGTATCAATACTGTTTTCCCGTAGGGTCCTGATAACAGAAATAATATTGGAAATCTGACTAACGAAATGACATTAAATAAAAATTTAGAAAATATAAACCAGACCTAAAACGACAAAGGGAGGAACCATACACTTAAACATTATGCAAGTACCTGGATACAAAGATACCTACAGAGCCACTTCGGTGGATATCTGAGCTGAGATGGTTTTATAACAAGGCACTAGAATAGATGTCAGAATGAATGTTTACCAAAATCAGTAGTGGTTTTATGAAGGTAAAGATTGCCATTGGCAGCAGACCTGGTGTGTCTATCATGACCCTGGCTTACTAGTTGAATTTATCAGAGACATTCGGTGCCATGTCCTGCAAACATCTGTTTATAGCTAAACACATGTGGTAGTCTCCGCACATCGAGTTTGAACCCGTCATGCGCTTCTGACACGTTTGGGTTTTCAGTTGAGAGAAAACTGATGAACACTTAACAATTTTTAGACAGACAGATGCTTCAGTCAAAATAACGCAAAGCACATTCAAGAAGAATTTCCATAAACTTTGCCTCCAGTTCTCAAATTAGTATTCCTATCTTGCTTTTAAGTACGATAAAAATATAGTTTGCTCAAAATCACCACATTGTGTTCTAAATAGAATTTTTTTCCGTAGATTTCTTCCAGCTGTGGCCATCAACTACAGGGGCAATTTCTTAACCCCTTATTTCAGAAGTTATCCCAGTAAATTGTCCTCTACGCTCAGCTTTGACACAAGGACTCTGCATCAATGGATACACTGTGGTAGTACACTCAGTAATATACATTTACAGGGGCTCCAGGTTTTGAGAACCAGTTTACTCCATTGAATAATTGCCATCAAACTGGTCCCCAAAACCTGGGATCCCTGTAAGTGACAAGCACTGTGTTGTTTTATTGCATTTTCACAGCACAAAGCTAACAATAGACAAAATCTCTTAATCTTTTTGACCAAGAAATTTAACAAAATAAAATTTCGCACGTCCACCTTATTGTGTGCAAAATATGTAAACATTTATCACATTCATATTGACAGCTGCAGTGGTAACACAATTTCAATTCTTTTTAAATAAAAACTTATCCTTTGAAATAATGAAGAACCCATTGTGATTCGATCATAAAATCTTCATGCTTGAATGCCAAGATTTCTATTGAGCCACGTGAATGCGAATATTTCATTGCAATGTTTCCAGCCCATTTGATAGGAAATTAATTAAAAATTATTTTCCAATTATGGTGTCTGACATCACAGAAAATATTTAGTACTAAATAATTCATTGCACTTTAATATTATTTACTCTATTAAACCATTGCTTGTAGCCTTGAACCAATATTAAAATATTTACTCTGTGTCCCTATTGAGGTTTGTAGGAGTTATAAGTCAATTTCTTGGGTTTGAAAAACTACATATTGACTAAGACTGAAAGTCAAAAATTATATCATATTCACATGACAGTATAAACACTGGTGATGGAATGGGCTATTTTAGAGCTTGATAAAAAGAACAGCTGGTAATCAATAATTCCTTAATGCTGTAAAATTTGAATTTTATTGGTTTTTAATTTAGCCATTGTACTCCTTATATTCATATTCTACTGAAAAAATAGTCCAACCACTTTTTCAACTCGACACAAGATCACAAACGCTGGTATTTCTAAGTTAAAACCGATCGAAAAATCGTATTATTTTTTGTAGTCGTAATCTAGAGAGAATACCATAATCTGTCTGAATAGATCTTGTATGACACAAAGAAACATGCCACGACTGGACTGACAGGATCTCCATTAGCATCATAATATGTAGTTGAAAAACTAGTAGACTTTTTGGACCCTAGTGATTAGCAAGCATACTGTGTTGAAATCCAATTGACTTATAAACACACAAAAGCATTACCTTGACTTCCTTGAATATCACAATACCCCAGAATGCAGCTAGTAAGGAAGGGCCCTGAAATAATTATTACAATATCAAGTCACCATTCCAGTTTATACTCGTAAAGTTGAACAAAATCATACACAGAAGCAAGCTCAATATGCATCACAAAATGAGCAGTGGCTCTAAAATTAAACTTATAATGGGTCCTGTTTAGTTGATATCACTATTACCTTGGGACATAACGTTTGACACAATGGCCGAATGTTTGCAATCCTCACAAAAATCGTACAATTGGGCAAGCTAACACTTGTTTTCTATGGTTACACTGAGGTTAGAATGGAGCTCACAGGACAGTGTTATTTTTGCTTAATAACCCAATTCATTCTTTCTTACTTTATACTAATTTGAAGTTTGACCCACCGATGTAGCACTAATACAACTTTAAGAACAAACAAAATATTTGCAAGAAAACGCTCGGGTATGTTTTCATTCACTACAAATGCTGCCTGAAGTCAGACAACTTGTAACAGAGCATAACAGCAAAGAAATTGAGCTATTTTCATTATTTACAATATACAGTATTATGTTTATTTGTAAGAAATAAATGTGATTTGCATGAAAAAGCTCCAAAATACCACAAATCCTCCTCACTTACCTCACAAAAATAATTTCAAAATTGTAATTTTTCAATTTTTTTAAAGTCTGATAACCTAGCTTCAAATAATGGATACTTTGCCAAATATGCTTTGTGCCATCTACACAGAAATAATAGATTAAAATTGTATTAATATTTATTTTAGTTGAGAAATGTGACAAAACAAATTTCAACAACACTGCCATATTGTGTGTTCACTAGGCGAAGAACTACTATACACCCAATGAACTTCCATGTACTGAGTGACCTCATATTGGCCAAATTCCCGCATTTCGCACTCCTGCTCTTATTGGCCGTGAGGTAAGATTATATTGTTTGTACAACAGTGGCGCTATCCGACAACAGGCTTCGCCGTCTTTTGTCCTTCAGAACTGTTGGGAAGGGGGGATATGTGACATCCCGCATCCATACATATTTATCCAGCATATCCCACTTCCTTGAATCAACATTGCAGCCCATGGCACAGCAGTAATACTTTCCAGACACGACTTAAATATGATATAAAAAATAAAATATTCAGATGACAGAGAGCCAACAAGCGAATCTCCATAGGAGCGAAAGCGAGACTGCTGACCTGCCTGCCGTATCTGGAGATGTACCGCTATTTCCCACCTCACGGCATGGGAGAGCGATCACTGCGGAATGTTTCTGTTGCTGTATCACAGCATGGCTACTTACAGCTGTGATAATGGGAAAACTGATGGCTTCAGTCAGACACTTGTTGGCAATGAACCAGCCACATTGGGCAACAGCCCACATGAGTCCAGACACGAAACCAGGTAAGATAGAGGCTGGGTAAACCAGGGGCCTGCCCTGCATATAGGCTGTATACACGATGAAATAGATGGTGCTGGTGAGAAAAATGCCACAGAAATGGGCAAAGGCATAGTCAAGATCTGAAATGAGTCGAGAATACCGTGCGCATAGTGGTGATGATGACACAGTTAATTCAAACGATACGAACATTAAAAGAAAGTACACCACAATAACATAGTGCAAATGACCAGGCCTTACTAACGATAAAAATCAACTTTGGTGAAGAAAATGCATGAATTTGTCATTGCACTTAAGTTTTTGGATCAAGGACAGTCACTTGACATAAAAAACTTTGTTCAGTGTTTATAAAGTTAAAAAATCAACGTTACACTTATCCTTATTCTAAACACACGTGACCCAAAATTACAACGTCTAACGATGATTGAAATAGTTGAAATAGTATTACCAAACTGACTTGATCCATTGTATCTATTTTTGATGTAGATGACTGGTACAAAGTTGAGCCCAAAACACAGTCCAGATGATACGGCTAACACAGTACCCCTATAACAACAAGTGTATTGTATGTTAATTATGCCAAGTACAAAAATAAAAAAATAAAAACTCAGTAAAAATGACATGCATGTTAGGGCACAACAGAAACAAGACCAGAAAGAAAAATAGTGATAACAATTTCAGAATGTCTGATCTAAAATATTTTTTCTTTAACCTATACGAACAGAATAAACTGCAATTGTGAAAAATTACATCACAGTGTTCGACACCTAGCTCGACGCCAAGTCACATTTGGCAACTTGGTGGAAGTCCCAGGTCGTCAAACGATTGTATACACTGGAAGTTTCACTGATCTTGCCCGATTCTTGTTAAACAATTCTGACTTCCGTCCGTTTCACTTCATGTAGTAATTTAGACGCGTGTTTGATGTGTGTCGCCTGCTGTGGTGGCAAATGCACTGATTTCATGAAATAAACAAAACAACTGAGAACCAAAGGTATTAATCCTAGGAAAACTTTAACAAATTTCAAGTTTGGAAGTCAACACAAACTTTGAAACAAACTTCGGGGGAATTATTGTCTGACTTTGATACTCGCAAAGGCGCCTTGGTGGCAACTTGCGATTTTTTCCAGGTCACCAAACACAATCTGAGATCACATTGATGATCTACAGGTTGCCAAATCTAGCACTGCAATAATTTGCCCACCGTGACTTTCAAAATTCTATACACT
>NMRA01000016.1:343516-406557 GCA_002633005.1 Phoronis australis
ATCTCCATAGGAGCGAAAGCGAGACTGCTGACCTGCCTGCCGTATCTGGAGATGTACCGCCATTTCCCACCTCACGACATGGGAGAGCGATCACTGCGGAATGTTTCTGTTGCTGTATCACAGCATGACTACTTACAGCTGTGATAATGGGAAAGCTGATGGCTTCAGTCAGACACTTGTTGGCAATGAACCAGCCACATTGGGCAACAGCCCACATGAGTCCAGACACGAAACCAGGTAAGATAGAGGCTGGGTAAACCAGGGGCCTGCCCTGCATGTAGGCTGTATACATGATGAAATAGATGGTGCTGGTGAGAAAAATGCCACAGAAATGGGCAAAGGCATAGTCAAGATCTGAAATTACAGGCAACATTACCGTGTGCAGAGTGGTGATGATGACACAGTTAATTCAAACGATACAAACATAGGAAAAGAAAGTACACCGCAATAACATTATAGTGCAAATAACCAGACCTAACTGAAGATAAAAATCAACGTCGGTGAAGAAAATGCATGAACTGGTCATTGCACTTTTAAGTTTTTGGATCAAGGACAGTCACTTGACATAAAAAACTTTGTTCAATGTTTATAAAGTTAAAAATCAACATTACACTTATCCTTATTCTAAACACACGTGACCCAAAAATACAACGTCTAACGATGATTGAAATAGTTGAAACAGTATTACCAAACTGACTTGATCCATTGTATCTATTTTTGATGTAGATGACTGGTACAAAGTTGAGCCCAAAACACAGTCCAGATGATACGGCTAAAACAGTACCCCTATAACAACAAGTGTATTGTATGTTAATTATGCCAAGTACAAAAATAAAAAAAATAAAAAACGCAGTAAGAAAGACATGCATGTTAGGGCACAACAGAAACAAGACCAGAAAGAAAAATAGTGATAACAATTTCAAAATGCCTGATCTAAAATATTTTTCCTTTAACCTATACGAACAGAATAAATTGCAATTGTGAAAAATTGCATCACAGAGTTCGACACCTAGCTTGACGCCAAGTCACATTTGGCAACTTGGTGGAAGTCCCAGGTCGTCAAACGATTGTATACACTGGAAGTGCCTGTTTCACTGATCTTGCCCGATTCTTGCTAAACAATTCTGACTTCCGTCCGTTTCACTTCATGTAGTAATTTAGACGCGTGTTTGACGTGTGTCGACTGCTGTGGTGGCAAATGCACTGATCTCACGAAATAAACGAAACAACTGCGAACCAAAGGTATTAATCCTAAGAAAACTTTAACAAATTTACAGTTTGGAAGTCAACACAAACTTTGAAACAAATTTCGGGGGAATGGCACCTTGATGGTGACTTGCGATTTTTTCCAGGTCACCAAACACAATCTGAGATCACATTGATGATCTACAGGTTGCCAAATCTAGCACTGCAATAATTTGCCCACCGTGACTTTCAAAATTCTATACAGTCAGACGAAAAATATCATTTTAATGTTCAGCACCTTTATATAAAGTTGTTAATTTACAATAAGAAGTTAACATAAACTACTGAAGCATACATATCTTACAATGCTCTTCTGGATACTGTTGACATGTTGTCGACAAAAGAATCTGTTCCCGTTACCCCGGACACATTAGTTATCTGAGAGGAGGGCTGGAAAGAAAGAGGGTCACATTAAGTCAGAAAGTGGGCGATCACCAATCTAAAACAAAACTAAATAATTACCACAAAAATCCTAAAAGTTGAGTTGAAACAAAACTTGTGTCAATGACCTCATTTCAGGTTAGGACTGGAGGAGCTAGAAAATCTGAAGCATTCCCTGAAATTGCTGCCCTCTGTTGAGCAAATGCAGCTTCTTCACAATGGCATCTGCATGCATTTGACAATCAAAGCCATGAAATGTTTGCCATCAGGATGACACAGTCATGCAGATTTTTGGAAACAAGATAGACAAGTATTTCTTCTGTTTTACCACAGTGAAAATATCTACAACATTCACAGCACTGTTACCACCTCACACCAAGGAGGTATCTCGAAATGATGTAATTCGGTAACCATATTTGCAGCCAAAGGATCACTATAACAGAGCCAGAATAAACATGCAACTGCATAACCCCAATGACCAATAGGATTCTCAGCATCAGAGTCAAAGAACACTGTAAAGACACACACAGTGCTGTTCTCAACCATTCACTAACAACCCATCACACTATAAATTTCTCTGGTGTTCAGATCTTAGCCAAGGATAATGCCACCCTGAGGCTCCTCTTAAGGAGGCTATGCATATACGGTTGAACCATGCTGAGCGCTATCTCAATAGGAACATTGGTTCATTTGAGCTCCAACTCTTACAATGCATTTTGATGTGTACCTGTACAGTTTATTTTCCACTTGTATTGCCTTGAAAATGGTTTATTATAAGTAATATTATAAGTTATATTATAAGTAATAAACCGAAACGTCGGGTTTAACATGTCTGTATTTACTTACACGCTCATTTTAATATTCATGTCACTAAATATCGTTCTTTAATAATGGCTGGGCCTTGAGCATGTATAAAATTATTGAAAAATCTCGATAATTTCGCACAAAAATAATTGCCATAATTGGGTAGCTATGGAACTGAAATGGAAAATGGTAAACCATTACTTTCAAGTTGATACCACTCGTCATTTATTAAAAAATGAGAAATAAAATTTTGTTTCCTAAACTAGAAAGACTGGATTAACGGCCAAGCAACAATGAGAAGCTTAACCACATACTTGCTTTCATGTGTACAATGACATGGAACATGTCTACGGCCATAGCTAGAGTGTACACCCACCAACTTACCATCACGTGGTGACTATTGAGACTGCCATAACTATGACTACTAGAGCCCAGTAAGTCTTCGACAGTCAATCTTGTCTTGGCCGGAGACTGTTGATCAGGAGGTGGATTGATATATAGCACCTCAGGAGGCTGACTGACTGTACTTTTAACATTCATGAATATGACAGCCCTGACAGACAAAAAAGAGGAGTCCATCAACAGGTCTACTGTCTACATATTGAATTGGCCGAAGGTCTGGAGGTGTTTTCGTAAGAAATGTTGGTGACACTTTTGAAAGGGATTAAGTGGAACTGTGGTTCACATGAATGAATGATATTCTTGTGTTTGGCACATCAGAAAGACATAGATTAAGTCAAACTCGTGTGGCCCCGCAATGGCCATGTACGTAGTTTGTACAACATAAGTAACCAGAGAAGATAACTTATTTTATATACACAGCTGCTGTTTATAAAAATTTTTTTTACAAACCAGGGACTATAACTACCACAATACAATATTTGTAAGTTTCCATACCACATAATAAATACAGCTTGTGCAACAAATTTCCCTCGCAATCACATTTTGGAATAAATTGAATTGTGTCAGTGAAATTGTCAAATTTGAGGCTCTGTGCATAACTGTCACTGACATCTTGGCAACTCCTGTTCTTTCAAAGTATGACGGTGTTAACTCTTTGACTCTCTGATTGGCTAATATTTCTCAGTAGTGCTGGAACTGGAATGACACTTGTTCTGAAGACCAGGCATACGTCAGCTTGGAAATTAAGGGTCACTCAAACAATCTAAAGCTATTTTAATAAAGCAGATTAAGTTCATAAGCTTTCAAACATGAACAAAGTCAGATGGAACCTGTCCCTTTCCAAACAAAATGAATTTTTGTATTAATAATTCCTACTAACACGACTACTTTAAAATTCTTAGTCTGAAATAACGTGATCAAACCCATAACTCCACGGTTATTCTGACATTCCAAGTTCACACACAACAGCTGCCACAGCAAACACTAATATTATCGCGTAGGTTTGACAATACGTATAGTCAAGTGCTTGGGTGTCAAGCAAGGCACACTTCACTAGGTGGCATAGCTGAGGAAACATACTGTCGAGACATTAAGATAAGATTCATATTATTATTGATTGCAGGGACATTATCAGCAAGAAAAGTAATTACTGAGATCAGTCGCAATGAAAATTCTAACCCGCAACCTACATGACCGCAGTCTAATGCTCTGCTGGCAGAGGAGCTAAACCTCACTTAATAAATGGCGGAGTATTTTGAGTGTACTTAGCTAGTGAAGTCTGTGGCTTTGATTTCAAATGTCTGGCAGACAATGGCCAAGGTTTTAGGCTCACCAAAATATTTCTATTTGGAACCTTAAACTTCCGTTAAAAAAGACGAGGGTCGTTTTTGGCGACAAATCCGTTGCACAAGCTTGTATTATTTGTAGTAATGGGCACGACAACATCATATGGAAATTGACGAACATTATATTGAACGAGATTGGTAACAATCACATACAAAAATAACATACTTCATGAGATATGTCCTCAAAATTTATTTACACCTTTATGCAAAAGCTTGCAGCCCAGAGACATCAGATGTCACACAGGTCAAACGTGAACATTCAACATTTTTATCACACACAAATTGTATAGGCCAAACTGTTGCATGCACGAGATTACAGAATAGGCCTGTACCGGATTACACCTGCAGTGACAGAACTCTTCTTTCTCCAGGAGGTAAGAAAGTGTGCTTTCAAATGGGCCTCGTTTTGGAAAGTCAGACAAATTTTCACAGGTCATGTCAGAAACCGTCGAGGTGTATGGCTACAGAAATATTCTCAATCTCAACCGTTTAAAAGTACCGGAATTGAAAAGGCGTCTTCCGCAAAGGGGACACTATACAGTTCAAAATTAACCTCAAACTTGCTTTATCCACTTGGTCTGCATTTTCTTGTCTTTGATTGATGTCAGGAAGGCGAAGAACTTAGCATCACGCATCCATACATTTGTAAAGTTTAACCAAAATTCTCCTGTTGGAGTTGCAGAGCACAGCACAGCAGTAATACTGCATTCATTTGGCTTTGGAAGGACAAATAAAGTAATGCAGCCAAGAAAAAAATTGAAGAATACAACAACAAAGAACATGTGGAACTCCAACTGCGCAAAATGCAAAAGTGCATGAAGGATAACGCGGCATTGTGGGTTACTGCAGCAAGATTCAAGTGTTGTTGTGTAACTCAGGACAACCCTATTGGCAAGAAAGACCACCTTACCTAAGAACACATAGAGAAACACCAATGTAGTTGAGAACCTCATTTGAAGGTAGCTCTGCGTTAATGCCAAACAGTCCAAACCTGGAGTAGAGTGGTAGCTATACAAAATTGTATTGTATGTTGAAGCATGTCATGAACCAAAAACGTGATCCATATTTTAGAAATTAAAAAGTAGTTAAGACAATAACATACAAGTGAGAAAAATGCATAAAAACGTGATCATTAAAATGTTGGGGCAACATGTCTTCAAATTCAAACACAAGATGATAGAAAAATAAAATTTAATTTGACAAAATCGTTCAACAAGAGTAAACAAAAAAGACAATTTTGCTTCATTATTTGAAAATTTCATACAGTATGGCTGAAATGTTGAGCATTTTTGGGAATACAGATTAGAAAAATAAAGAAATGACAATTCTGGCCAATACTTTTGTACGAATTTGAGGAAATTTTACCACACATGCAAATTGTTTGCTATCTGTGAGTCTAAAGAGACAACGTTCATAAAGGAATCTGCGTCAAATAATCCTAAAATTGATCGCTCAAATTTTCTAAAGTGATACATTTAAGTGGTGTTGCTGTGATGATGGGGCCCTCATTCACATGGGGAGGGGAAAGATGCACATGCTTTCTGAGAGAGGAATTTTTCACCAACCTCGAGAGACACTAGTAATAAAGTTAAAACATAATTCTAATCTCAAGTGGAATTTTTCAGTCATTAGAAGAAAATTTTCGGGCTTGATGAGGGGAATTTTGTCTGACTTTAAAGTATTTTTCAAAGAGGAATGGAGGCAATATTCAGCCCCAAAACTAAGTGTGGTGTATGTGGTAATACCAGCTATCAACATATTTGATCAATAAATGAAGAAAACCGAGCCAATGTCAAATACCAACAAACAACTGTATCAGCCATCAACTTCAACACGCCATCTGGCGATTACCGTAACAATTACACAAAACTCTGATCTGAAGATATCGAGTCCGACTCCTAAGGAGTTATTGATTGAGTTATACTTAAAGAGTCCAAATGTCTCATTAGGCATCGAGGACCCCGGATGAATCACAGGCTAAGAAAACAGGAATCAGACAGAGTGAGGGCAAACCAATTTTACTTTAACAAATTCACTGGAAAATTGATGCACTCCCCCAATCAAGTTTTACGTCATTTTTTGAGGATATCAAAATCACTCTGATGATCACTGGTGTGTACAAGTCAAGTCACCCCCTCACCGTTTCTGCTGTAGTAGGTAATCGATTTTTGCCATTCAACAACAAAAAAGTTCAATTTTCAATGACGGATTTAGTTTTCAAAGTCCGCAATGTCTAAAATGGGCAGCAAAGAATGTTGCCTTGAACAGGCAGGGGGTATCAGTGACATCCGTCTCCATTTCTCAATCCCCTAACAAAAGAAGCCAGCCATGACATCCCAAGCGTTGTCCTATGTGGCTCATGTAATCCCAACCAGTAAGAAGCATTGATTCACAGTTGCTGGGAGTGAAGTGTGATGTAGCGCGTAATGGTTTATGTTTTGGCAATGTGGGCCCAGCCATCTCGAAGTTGGAAGATGGGGGAAGTTACAAGTTACCTGGCAACTGCCCAGCCCACCAGGAGGTTGAATGAGCTGTAGATCAACATGCCAACTCCAAGACCAATTGTTTTAATGATGACCACAACAAACAGGTTTCCTGAAATAATAAATATCAATTGAGTCGGGAATATCAATCACGTGACTGGCATTATAATTATGTAACACTGCGATCTTCAATCGTGTTTTTCGCAGAAAATTTCTACATAACGTTTAAGGCACAAACCACCCTGGATCATGATGCTTTAATGCCATCTATTGTCTGACCAGGGAACCATTCCCTGTGGAAAGGCATATTTTTTCAGCACACAAATGTGATAAGCTATACAGGACAAGTTATTGAGTTCACTCCTCAGCTATAACATTTTCTCAGCTTCTCTGCAGCCTTTTGACCTTACTAAGAAATGAATGGCTCAGTCTTGGTAAATGCAGCTATTCAAAACAAGATGTCTTTGGCACTGAAAATATTCTCCCTCACAATTAGCATATTACCTGTTGCCCACAGGAAGCCTCCAAGCATAGCCAGGGGAACAAATGGTTTGAAACCAGTCACCCCATTGACGACCATGCCAACCATCCAAACTGCACAACAAACTACCCATTGGAAAAACATTCCTGAAAGCAAATGATACAACAATGAAGACAAACCATTAGGATGTTAAGTGTTACAAGGGTAATTAAAAAGCCAGATCATAAACAACTCAATTCTTTGAATGTTTGTGAAACTTTTGCATTTGATTAAACTATTTACCTGACTTTCCAAGAATTTTTTAGTGTAATAGTTGATGCAATTTATGCAATTTGATGAAACTTGAATGGCATCCTTTTACGATGTTTCAGAGGCAAATGTACAAAATAATGGCTTTGCACACAACCCACTTAAATAACAAGTCACCAAGAAAGAAAATTACCTTTAATGCAGAACCACACATTAAAGCCTAATGCAAACTGACGGATTGGTAATAGACACAGTACAGACTAGTTTAAAAACGAGTACAAGAAAACAGAAAAAACATCATTCGATAATTGACAACACTAGCTAAAAAGATAACAAGAAACTGAGTTACCATCTCCAGTTTCAATCTTTTTAACTGGAATGAAATTACTCCCAAAGAACAGTATGGCGACGGCCACAGACAGATATCCCAGCCATGTATATTCCACACACAGGTTACTGGCAGTGATGATAAACTGGCCCTGTGAGCTTGAGTTTGCATCCATCACAAGTCGCTGAGAAAACTGGTCTCTCCACACATGCACACACCATCAGACCCTGAATGCATGAAAACAAAATTCATTTAATCTTTAGAGTGAACCCGTAAATGCAAAATTATAACTACTCAAATCCTGACATGATATAGTGCATTTAATTTACTATACAAAAATTTGGAGCGAGACAACTGTATTTATCTCATTGTGTCATTTGACAGCCTTTTACCCAAACAAATCTGACTACAGCCTCATGTCTGAGGAATGATGGCTGATTCAACTGGCACTGAGTAAAATGACCAAAAACATTTGTGATTATCTTTATATCTAAATGTAGTTAAGTGCTACTTTCAAAAACTAACTAAAACATCTAAACAACAAAGGTTTACCAATCAGGTGAATAGGCCTTTCTTATTTAAAATCCCATGCCCCTATAAATGACTTAGAATGCCTGCCGGTTTGCTAATGCGAAAACTTCTGAAACCTCCAACAAAGTACTAGTAACATGAATCACAGAAACACGTGGCAACTAAAACTGGATTTAAAAATCACCCCCAAGGCAATAACCAGTGTTGGACACGAGCATCTTGTTAAAGGAGTCAGGTACGAATGGAGTTCACTCATTGCATCAGCGAATAGAACTGTATGTGGCCATTAGGTGAAATTTTGAAACTCTGAAGTGTGCTTGAAAGATGAATCAACATCAGATAAGTTAAGTAAGATTATCCCGACGATTTTGGTTCTGGCTCTATCAGTTGGCAGCAGGTTCAGTAGTTTGTGTGAGCGATGTGGCTCTGGACAGTGTGCTGGAAGACCCAAGGCAAGCACAAGTTGTAACTTTGTTATTTCTGGGAAAAATTTTATGCTTCAAAAATGAATTATGATTTTTTTACAATACAGACAGATACACCCAACAGAAATACAAGTAGAAACAGAGTTTTAGTACAGTTCGGCAAGGTTGGTTTGTAACAAAAGCCAACCGAACGCAAAGAGAAATTCAATGCTCATTGAAATGAAGTTTCTTCTTTCACAAAAGAAAATTGAATTATTGAGATGGGTATGAAATCGAGAGAAACTGGCCTGGCAACATACATCAGGATGGTTCTCAAATTCGCCATTAGGCTGGCATTGGCTATACTGTTGCATGTTCAATGTTTCAGTAATAAAGGATAGAACTGCCATTTGTACAGGCAACAAATACCTGGTGCACTAAACAATTTGAAAATTGTTAGTACCAGGTATGTCAATGATGGAGACATATTAGTTCAGTTACGCATGACCTATCTTGAGAACTGCACTTGCCCACGAAAAAAATGCCCGCATTAATTTCACAGGCAAGATATAGTGTTTTTTGAAAAGCTTCACATAGGCATGCGACTAAGGGTAAACGAGTGTTTGAATAACACGATTTGCCAAGCAATGGTAACATGTTTTTTATGAGCTGCACAACTACAAGTTACATAATTAAAGGTAAACCAGGTTTTAGACTCCATGATTTTCCAAATCATGAGTAGAAAAGAAACAAATACCACGTAGTCTCAGATGGATTTTCTTTTTTAAGTGACCACAGCAAAAATACTACAGACCCGGAATGAGCTGTCTTACAACATCTCTTGTGGCGCTTTTTTATTGCCCATCTTACCAGAGATCATCATTTTTTATTTTACTTATCTGTATTCTCCATATTTACTTATCATTGTATTAGTCATAATAAATGACCTTATATCGCCTACCTCGGTCTCCTTTTCATCTCTGGTAACGAGCTTGCGACACACGTATCATTTATCTATTATTCGGGACATATGTTGATCATGCAAACAAATACCAAATAGCCTCGGATGGATTTTCTTTTTTAAGTGAGCCACAGCAAAAAAACTACAGACCCGATTGTCAAAAATATGACAATTTGCCGGACTAAAAGCAGAAAAAGAACAAGTACCAGTCTCGAATGGATTTTCTTTAAGTGCACCAGCCCGGCAAAACATAGTATGAGACCTGATTTCAAAAAAGAAAAAAAAACACCCGAACCAACGGGTACTATCTTTTTGGCCTAATGGTATATACCTACCGAAAATTCTAACAAATGAACAAATACAGACCCTCGCCAAAGTTTTGTCAATTTGTACTGTACTCAGGCCTTGGTTGTATTGATCACGTAAGTCACGTTATGCCAAAGTAAGTGACAGACAGCCATGTACACTGTAGACTAGATCTAATGAAAAATGCTAACTGTAACTTGATACCGGATAGCTTTACCAATTTTATGTCTGCGGTCCATGGGTATAACGACCTCACCTGCTGAGCACTCACATATTATCAGACATCACATGAGTGGTTCTGGTGACAGTGTTGATTCGCAAAGCAGTGGACATAAATTGGCCGGGGTTAAAGTCCAAAGTCCAAACTGCTTTGTGATTCTAAGCAACAAAAGTTTAAGTGCGATATTAATGAGGCAACAACACACATCTTAATTTCAAGCAACTTCCCAATGAATAAAATCCACATCATTACAATTTGACAGATTTGTCTGCTAAACGTTCACGACCACCGCATGTTTTCCTCAAAGCACTTTCTGCACCTCCAACACAGGAGACTCGCACTTTATGATTGGAACGTTAAAACTTTTGCCAATTGTTCAATATGGATTGAGTTGTGTATAATTATATGAAATTACTTACTAGTGGATTTAGAATTCTTAGATAAGCGTTGTTCATAGCTTTCGTAGACTAAATAATTCGAAACTATGTGAAGGTGTTTTCCGACACGTGACTACAGAATAACCAATCAGGAAGGGAATTCCCTCAAACAAATTCCCGCCATGTAGTACTAGCAATAACCCAGACAGATGATTTTTCAAGTACACTTACTTTCGGTGTCATTAAAGAACATTCTGTTGTGAGACGATTTTGTAGATCATCAGCAGATGAGGTAAGTGCTAGTAGTTTAACCGGGAAACTTTTGTTTTTTTCAATGGAGCAAGTATTTTCTTTGAAAATCTTGCAATATTCGAAGTTGTGTTCCGTAGTTAACTTGTTCACATCCATCACGTAGTCACTTCGACTCAGCTCGTTCTGTAGTCGCACGCGTAAATTAAAACCATTGGATCTTTAAAGCCTATTAGAATGTGATATTACATTCGTTATATATGGCATTTTATCAGATGTTGTGTGGTAAAAGTTATTTAAAGAGTGGTGAATGTTCTAAAATGGGAATATATACAAGAGATTCGCTCGGCTGCCGAAATCGCCTGCATGGATAGCATTTTCACTCATTGCTTTGTTTCTGTTAATTGAACCCGCTCTTTCTCCAATTTTCTACTAATCCGCGAGAATTTTTAAAACTCGTTTAGCTTTATTTGCTTAATATTTCTTTTCAAAGTTGGATGCAACTCCAAAGTTTATATTAATCACTTGTCCGGTCACATGACCTGAGTCTCAGGAGCGCGGCTATTCAGTTTTTAGTCAAATTGCAGGGAAAATAAAACTTCCCTCTCGCATTTGTACCTCTGAATATCCTTACTGCTTTCTAGAACGAAGATATGTTGTGCAATATTTGAGAAAATTTTGCTTTAGTGCCGTAAACACATAAAATCGAGGAACAAGTGCGAATTCCCGAAGACGTCATCGCCGATTTGTTCAGTGTGGAATGTGGATTCCAAGACAAGTGAATGCATTCTGCTGTTTCTCGACAAAATAATGCCAGAAATATCTTTGCGTTACGCGAAGTTTTGTGCTTGGGCAAATTGCTTGTTTTTACTATAAATGGTGCGACAGCGTAGGTCTAATTCAGCGACTGGGAAGACAAAGGAAAGATTAAATTTACGGTAGGCCAACTCAAACATTCAGTGTTGAACCGCCATTTTGATTTTTGATGATGTTTTGTTTTTGACGCAAATTCTTCCACTAGTCAGTCAGTTGTTTTATTTTAGTAATTGTTGCCAAATCACTTGCTATTTAATATTTTAAGCTAATTATTTAAGCCCAGATCGTTTCACTATTCCTTCTCTTTTTCGTAGTACTTGAGAAATTCTGTGCTGAAGCCGGATAACAAAATGGCTGCCGGTCTTATTTTCTTAACAATCGACATGAATTAGTTTAGTAATTACCTTAAATTACGCTCGAATGCTGCGTTTGAATTTAAATTTTCATGTGATTTTACTAGACCAGCAACCAACCCTGAAGAAGGAGCAAGTCCTAATGAAGCAGGAACGTCTAACACCAAAGCTGATAAGCACCCAAACAAGAGGGCAAAGCTGACAGGGTCACCTGAAATAATTGGCAGCCAAACAGTTACTGATGAAGGAGTGAACAAAATAGAAAGCTCCCACATTGCCACACGATCAAGCACTCGGCAAGTTAAAAAGATCAAACGAGATGAATCGTGTTCTACACCATTGACAAAAGGTTTGATTTTGCACATTTTCAGTTTTGTGGCCTTATTTGCTTGTTATTTACACAGTTAGTGGTACATGATGGATCATGTCTGCCATAAAAAGTCTGAAAATTGTCTTGTCTTTTGTTGGGCCTTTTGTTAAAAGATGCCTTTGGGAAGGAATGGTGGGGAACATTTAACATATATTACATATTTATAGACCTGTGAAATAATGAACGGATGATTTCTTGTGTTTATAATTAGCCTATTTCAACTTTGCTATGTATACGTTTTTTTAATCCACACTTGAAATTGTTTAGTCTGATAATTGTCTTTTGCTTGTGTTTTTTACGGATAAATTTTCCCATGAGCTCATTCACACTTCTTCCTTTTTTATCTTACTTCTTGGAAGTTTTTGTTTGCTTTGATATTTTCATGTTCCATTAATATTATACCTAGTGCTCGATTTGTCGACCTGCCGGTCGCCATTACAACTTCAGATTGTGTTTGGTGACTTGGGAAAATTCCAAGACGTCACAGCGAGTATCAAAGTCAGGTCGTCTGAAGCGGTGATATCACGCATATTCGCGTAAAGGTGGTGTAAACTACAATATACGGAGCGAATGGTTTATATTTATGGGAGAAATGCCAGGGTTATATGTAATTTTCTATAGTGGTTACTGTGGCATGAAGGTTTTTTGGGGTCAGCGACCTCCGATCTCAGTTTTGGCGACCTCAGTTTTGGTGACCTCAGTTTTCATTTGGTGACCTTGGATTTTCCATAAGTCACATTTGGTGAGACGGCGTTAAGCTAAGTGTCGAGCACTGACGTCACTTAGGAGGGTGAGCGCTCAACTGATTTTAACTCAAGGACATTGTCCCCTGATGGCGGTATTGGTCTACTCTTTGTAAGCATTTTTGTCTGAATACTGCCATGATAATCACTGAAAATGTCTTAGTAATAACTTAAAGAGGGATGGTACTTGTGTATCTGTTTTCCAGTTCCAACTTAGGACCTTCTTGGGGGGGTGGGTGTTTAGGGTTGGGTTAATGTACTCTTGCTTTTATTGTTTTTTTTGTTTGTTGTTTTTAAACTTCACCCAAATGTTTTGATTTAATTAAGATTAATGTTCTTATTTACGTTTGTACCCTTTGATGGTGAATTTAGATTGTTTTTCGTTTTGCACCTGATACTTCTTAGACAGGTTCTCGTTGATTTGCTCAATCCTTTGCACACATTCATTAATTTTTCTCTCCAGTACTAATAGTACTACTGTGTGTCAATGTTATTATTTGAATGTAAGGCCAAAGAAAAAATGAATAGTAGGTTACGTTCTTTGTTTTTTTAAAAATCATTGTGCTTATGTGGTATTATTTTAGTTGTCAGTATTTTCATAAAGGAAAGTCAACTGATGGCAGCTGAACTGTGTTGATACAGCGCCACCTGATGCCAGCTGTGAGGCACAGGTTTCAAAGTGATTCTGGTACAGACCAGAACCAATTACGCTGGGTTCTTGCCTAGTTAACACATCTTAATGTTTTTCAGGAAAAGACAGCAAGACATCAAATACACCAGATGGCGCTAAAGCCTTGCCAGCTAAAAGTCGACGCCCATGGGAACTTTGGACAGCTAACGATAAGAAGCTGTTTTTCGAAGGACTTTTCCAGGTTAGACATGTAACCTGTTTTCTGAGGATCGTGTGTCTTTTGTTGTTGATACAATTATTTGCTTCTTCAATAATATTCTTAAGGGAATAGGATACCCACAATCACCAAGGATGGAATTGCTTAATAACTTTTTAAGTATCAATTTAGTGGACCCATAAATTGGATGTTTTTAAAATCTTTGATAATCACAAAATCACTTTATGTGCACGAAAGTAATGCTCAGATTCCGTTACCTGAATGATAAATTTGAGATTTCCTAATTGCGTCGGTCTTGTAGTGGTACTCATGGGGGTCGCATATCAATAATTGCGTCCGAAATATTGTTCGCTATTTTTGTTTCAACAACATGGTTCTAGTATTCGATTATTTTTAATTATTGTGTGATTACTGACCATGATTATTATATTAGTAAAATGTAAACACAAGATGGCTTGGCCGGTCTTGTTCATGATGTGCTGGCTTTCGGAAATACAGCGTTCAAAGTGAACAACGAGCTTTTGCAAAAACGAACCCAAGTGCTGAGTTGTCCTGATGAGGCCTGTTGCACCCCTTAGGGATCCAGTGCAACTGTGGCATTAAAAAGCTGTGAAAGTTCCATCCAGCAACAGCAACAACAGCAGCAGCAGCAGCAGCAGCAGCAGCAGCAGCAGCAGCAGCAGCAGCAGCAGCAGCAGCAGCAGCATTTCAATATAAGACCATATCAAACCACAAAGGGAAGTGACGTTGCTTTAGAAGAGATGAGAGCACAGAAATAATTTTGTAATGGCACTTTTACTGGTACGGAGTGATCTTGCTTTTACACCCGTGCGTAAATTCAAATGGTGTCCACATGCGCCAGGTGTATATTTGCACGTGTGTAAACTTACATTTAAACTACCTCTTGAAGTGGTGTAATTATACACCCGAGTGTAGCTTAACACCTGAGCATGTATGCGTTTATATGGCAAAAATACACACCCTATGTAAATATACACTTAGTTGTAAATATACACTCTAGTATAGACACCATCATGTAAATGTGACTATTTAGAATTTTGTCAGTAAATGCACTCTTTTTGCAGAAACTAGCCCTGAAAACATCACTGTTGTATATACTTATTCCATGGGAGTACCCCCCCCGGGTTGTAGCAAACGGTGTCTGCAAAAGAACTGGAAATATAAGATACCTCTTGCTTTAGTCACTTGTGTTCGGCAGCAGACAAGTGTACTGTTGAGAGAACTGAGTTCTTGTTGCATGTATTAAAATAGAGTGTTGCACTGTGTTGAAGAGCCCTGTTCCAGTTTGGAAACAGGTTCATCTAGGATTTCGAAACTAGGGCTTCCAAAATGGGTTTCCCCATTTCTCAGGGTGTCCATGTTCAATAACGCGTGACAGCGTTTTGATGACCCCAGGTCAAATTGCTGTTATAGTGTGGTGTGTTACTGTGGTTGTGCAACAAAATTTTTTCATATCATGCATCATTTCTAAGCCAACTTATTTCATTCTTGTCAGACCAATGAGGTCCCAGAGCTACTACTAGCAAGTTCAAAAACATCCATGCTTACTTGTTTACTTCACTCGGGGGTCTAATTGCCAAACAGGACGTCCTAGCTAGTGCGTCTAATTTTAGTCAAAGTGTACCTTTGGACGCTCTTGACTTTCTCTAGAGTAAGGCCTGTTTGTGGAAATTTTGAGCTGTTTGAAAACCTGTAAAATGATAGTGGCATGGTCAGTTAGTGAAGATAATATATGACTTGTGTATATTCTCTGAATTAGGAAGGTTATTTCACAACAAATGTAATAGCCATTTTCCAATACATCATAACAAATAAGTAGCAATGTAATGAAATGGAGTATAAACCTTACCAATTGTGTAGTTGATGGGCAGTGTTTTGTATTCTCACGTGGGTATTTAATGCACTGCCATTTCCTGTTTCTTGATGTAAATTCATTGTGATCATTGTACCATAAAATTGTCACTTAGTGTTTTGCCTCTGTCAACTGGACTCAGAATTATAAATGGGTCAAAAGGCCAAAGAGTTGTATGTCCGATGATTCTTATTTGAGTTTTGTTTTGATTTTGCCCCAGAAGAGCTTGTTGATCGACCGTTGTCATTTCAAATGAGTAAGCAAACATTCACAATACACACGTGCCTATAACATGCAAAAGAATTGTTGGGGCTCTCCCCGGTGCCCGTTTCGTAGTATTTTATTACATTTTCCCAGAAGGTTTTGCACTTTTCATTCCTGTGGAGACTGCAGTTAATTTTCTCATCTGAATTTGAACTCGTCTTTAAAAAGAGAGCGAGACTTACTGTTTTGCACTGGCTAATGTGATGATTGTGGTCTACTTCCTCAAGGTTCATTCTAGGTCAATAGGTCGTTTTGCTTAAAGCATGCATACAGATAAAAAGTTACTGGAACCGCTGGAAAATTGTTTACAGTTTGGTTTTCCTTATTTTACGTGATTACATTTTGTGGAGTTACTGTCGATTTGGTGGCTTATATTTTTTGACGTAAGCTTGCTTCGTTTTACCCAGAAATTGGCGATTTGTTCACACGGCCGTTTTCACATGTGCTTCATGCCTAGTGTTTTTTGTTTTTTGTTTTGTTTTGCTAGCACATCAAATTGCTTCTACTCAATATCTGTTGTTATTTTGTAGTATGGTAAAGACTTTGACGCCATCCAAGACTTTATCCAAAAGAAGGTCGGACGTAAGACTGACCCACATCTGATTAAGAACAAAGATCAGGTGCGCTACTTCTACTACCGCACCTGGAACAAAATCCAGAAGTTCGTAGATATTGACAACAAGGTAGAAAAGTCTACCCAGGAGTTGTACGGCTTGATCAACTTTGGAGAGTTGAGGAAAAGAGTCGGACCAGGATTGAGTATGTTATCTCTGACGTCATGCTTTGTGTATTGCTGACAATAATTTGAACTCTGGCTTCAATTAGATTAAAGTTTATTCATTGGTTATCACTAATGGAAAACTTAAAGAAGCTGGAAAATGTCAAAACTATCTTTCAAGAATGGACAACCCAAAGGAAACTCTCAGAAAGTTTCCTAACATCAATGAAAACTGATTCTGGGAGGGGAAATCACGAATTAATGCTTTCAATTGGGAAAAAAAATCCTGGAAAACTTTTGTAGACATAAAACAGTGTCAGTGTAAGACGTGATTGGTTTGTTTCCCTCAACCTATCACATTGCATGTGCATAAATCGAAACATTTTGTTCACTTTGCAAAATAGTTTTTAATGGTAAAAATGAAAACTTTTTCACACCTACCCACCTGTCTCAGAGGAGCGAGGGTTTGGTGAGAAGTGGTTGGTGTTTTTTGGGCAGCCTTGGGCATAGTAAATTTTTGATCTCCCAGTTGAAAGTTTTTAGTAAACATTGTTCTAGATAAACATTCTAATTCATAAGAATATTTATTGAATATTTTTGTTGTAATTTTAAATTGTTTTTAAAGTTCAGAGTGTGCTGTCTTTAAAATTTGAATTCAACGCTCGTGTTCAGCTCAATGGCTACCCAAGGTTGTTTAATGCCCATCTCGAATTTGTATGACTGACTTCTTCAATAGTGCCAGTGTCTCTGAGAACACACGTCTCCCAAGAGTTTTAGCTCCCAAAACCTTGGCATCGTGTAGGAAAGTACTCTTTACTGAAGGAGACGTGAAGTAGTTCTTTTGGCTCGTGGACTCTCTAGTGTTGTCTTACTTGTGAGAAAGGCTTTTAGATGAGCGAATCAACCGTTCGGGTAAATGCGAATCCAGATTTCTCAAAAATTTCATTTTTAAATGCCCATGCTGAGCTTAAGGCCCTCCTTAAGTTTTTATTTTCTTAATTTAAGCATTCTGGATAGTGACTCAGACGAGTATGTTTCTCCTATTTCTGAACAGAACTTGACCAAAAGACGGGACAGAAGTTTCGCGAGCTGGTCCACAATGGACTGACTACCATCAAGTTTCGTGGGAAGAACTACCGTCTCCGAACACCGGTGTGCAGGGCTTTGAAAGTCTTGAACAAGCTGAGTGAGGGTAAGTAGTTGACAGACAGGCGTGATGGACATGTGTCCCATACAATGATGCCGCAGTCATAACCATGACAGTATCTGTGGGAATACTAAGGGCGTGCTGATTGAGTGGAGAGTTTTTTTTGCAAACAAAAGTGTTACAGAATTATTGAAGCTATTTGTTACCCTGTGGTCGAAGTGCTATTTTGCGGTCTTGTGATTGTTATGTAGTGTAATTATTCTCAGATATTTTCACAGTGCTACTTTTTCGTGAAGAAAAATTAAAATAAAGAACTGTCAAACAATGTAAATATAACTTTCTAGGGTATGTGTACGTTGTGTGTATATTTTGTTGTGTGATGAATTAGCTCAATATAAAGATTTTCAACTTTGCTTCATTTCATTCATTTAACAGTTGTTCCACTTTCACACAGCCATGCATGTTGCCCTTGATTAAGTCTTTATTCAAAGCACAAGAAAACTCTTAGGAAAGATTTCTCCTATTAGTACTTGCAGTCCAATCGAGCATGACTTTCTAAAATGTTCACTAGTACCATAGTTCGCTGTAGTCTAGGCAACGTGTATACACTAAGTTTTCTTGGAATTTGTGGAATGCAGTGTTCTAGGTGATAGAACAGGTACATTGTAATGCATTTTAACTGAACTTATCACCCAGGTGTTATTATCCTTAATGAACCTTTTAGAAGAAATTTTCAGATTTATTTAAAATTTTATTTTTCTGTTTCTCGTAGGTGAAAAGGAGCAGCGACTCAGTCTGCCTGAGAGCCTCTTCGTCGAGTTACAGCCCAAAAATAATGAAGCGTGGTCACGTGTCCAGTCGTGTTCCCATAATCCCCACGTCAAAATGACAATCAAACCATCGCGGCAGCTGGCGTCCATATTCTCATTTCTGGATAAAAAGTGGAAAACTGCTGATGAAAAGCTGGTAAATATTGTCTCTGTCAGCTAAGATGATAATTAGACAGACTTACTGTAGTAGCGTGAATAGTATTCATTGTAAGGGAATTGATGTTGATTTTTGGCACTTCATGGTGTAGATCAGACCTTATACTTGCCACGAAATATTTTGCGTGGAGTCAATCTCCTCGAGTTAAAAATTAAGTACACTTACCTAAGCTGTACTGTTCATGTTATCTGCCTGTCTCTTTCAAGAAAATGGAGACATTTCCATTTGTTGCCAGGCATGTAATGGTGCCATCCAAGAGGTTACTCGTTACTATAAAAAGCTGGGTAAGCCTCTACCATACTTTGGATGCACGGGTTTAGTATCCATATAGTAGAGGCTTGCCCAGCTTTTTATAGTCTAACGAGTAACCTCGTGGATGGCAAAAAATGGAGGCGTCTGTCCATTTTCATGAAAGAGACGGGCAGACTTGAATGCTTCTTTCACAAACAACCTGTTGGTCGATAACAAGGCTCTCGGGAGTTTTAGGCCAGGCATTTCGTGGAATGGGCCCAACTATGAGGCCTGAGCTTGTCTGATGCATCATTGTATATATGTTTCTATGCGTTGCCTTTTTTGTATGTTCACTTTGAAATGGTGACTTATAAGCCCTAGTTGTGTCTGGGTAGCAATTGCTACAGGTCACTAAAATAATTGATGATCGATTGATTGATTAATTGATTGCACTTCAAGAGGCACAGTGCCTACACTCTTTTTTAGTACAATGCAATGCAATCGAAATTAGATATTATTATGATCATTTATAGGATGTCTTAGTCCATTGTTTTTCATATTTGTGTTTTCTTTTGTTATGGATTTTAACTTCACTACGAGTAACGGTACGTTTAATGAGGAGACTTGTTCTTGTGAATCACTGAATCTTGGTTAGAAGGTCAAGTGAGGTGTCTAGTTAACCCGAAGCAGTGGTGATTGTGGACGATATCTGTGGATGGTAAATTGGTATGGTAAGCACCAATAACAAATGAATGTAGACTACATGGGTACATGTACTGTGAACTTTGGACCTGTCACATTAAAAGTTACGTCATTGCAGCAGAAAACGCACTCAAATGTGAACACAGTTACAATGTCTGTCATTCTTTCAGAGAGATAAACTGCAGGTCGTCGTGAAAACTGAGACTGAGCTGCGACTAAGCGTCCCACAGAACAATAAAGTATACCCAGTAACCTTCAAAACAGCTGAGGCGCAGCCAAGGTTAGGGGTGACCCTAGAGAATTATAAGGAAAACTTCAAAAGTAAGTGGCTCAGCACTTCTGTAGGTTTTGTTTAGACATTCCATGTTGCAGTTTATTTTCAACCATGGTGTCACTTATACGAAGAAAAAATGGCGCCGGTGGTCTGATACATGTTGCACCAGACGTGTGCAGGCTGCTCAGTCGGGTGTATTGCACCAAACACCTAAAACCATTTTTCGTTTATGAGTATACACATAATATGACAAATACACAAATTGAGACCAAACTAAAAAGCTAGAGACCTGACTCAAGGGTCCAACGGTGGGGTTTAGTGGTATTCGAATCTACTATCTTGTGAACAGGAGGCAGACACTCCACCGACTGGGCCACACTGCCTCCTTCTTTGTCGGTATACGAGGTCATTGTCTGTCTGTGTTTATAGTTACTTTATGTTTCAGCTGTGACAGATTCACCCACTCAAAAAGTGAATGCGGTCACCACTGAACATCCTCTAGAGGGCAGCAGAGTACGGTGTGATAGCAATAAACAATATGACTCTCCTGACATAGACTATGACGGTGACTGTGATGAGGTGGCAAGTACGAATGTGCTTGGGGAGAAAAGAGAAATCTCTAGACTAATATCAGAAGAGGCATCCAATGTCAGTAGTACCAAGTCATCTCCGACTGCAAAAGAGCCGGATTTGAACAAGGAGTCCAGTAACGCTGGTTGGACGGCTAAAAGTGTTAAAACCCTCACTGTTGGTGAGGTCTACCTGATGCTGGGTAGACCCAAGACTGTAGTGCTGGAGTATGAATGGTGTGATATTCAGGTGGACAGGTTTCAGTTGTTGACGCTGAATAACATGTTGAGGCGGCTAGTTCATCTCGCCTCCTCTCAACTCATGGACGTTAGTAGGAAACCGGTGAGTTCTGCTCGTGTTCATGGCTGACCGTTTCAAGCGAAAGAAAAATTGCTAGGGGTTCGTTTTCATCAAAATCCATGTGCCTCGGCATAGCTGTCACGGTTGTTTCTTAGATTGTTGCTGGCATACACTTCATTAAAGTGCTGCAGGAATGTAGTTGTTTAGAGTTAATACAGGCCATGGTCGATTTTAATTTTATGCTTGCTCTGTGACACGTGATTGAAAATGCTGCTTCATGTTCGAAGGCGCTTGTGAGCATCTTAACTTTGCGTTGCTGTATGACCTTTGAAACATTGAACCTCGGTAGTTTCAACTCTCCGAGTAGTCTGATATTTTTCAGAATTTTGAAACTTATGAGTCGTCTTTGTTTTGAAGCCTCTCCGATATTTGTGCCATAAACTGATTATCAACGAATTTTCCATTCCCTGTTCTCCCAGAACTCGTCACCTGCTCGTTGCACGTGTAAATGTGGTAAGGCCAGTACGCCGAGTACGACCAAAAGTCCGGCAAATTCTCGTAGTAGCCCTGCTGTCAACAAAGACCCGACTACCCCTAGAGGGCGCCGACTACAGCCATCGCCTGTGGCTACCAAGGTAACGAGGTTCTCGTAACGTGGAAAAGGACAGTTATGCATACAAGTAGTAACAACTTTGAACATTCCACAACCTTTAATAGCGGATAAATTTTGGACTGGTGTTTACACGGACTGCTTTCCCGGAAATATTTAGCGTTCGCACAAATTGCTTGTTTGGAAATTTGTTTATCCTATGTTGAGTTTTGTACTTGTTAAATCTTAATGTGTCATAGTTGTGAACATGTGCCTTCCTCAGTGCTAATGTACTTAGGTGTAGATCAATTACTTACCAGTATTTTCAATTTACAATCGTTTATTTTAAAAAAATGAGTATGATTCTATTTTATCTATTCTCTTGTCTTATGTCTAAGCCATTTCTTTCAGCCGTCAGTGGGTGACGCTGTCTTTGTCGCCCCTGCCACTGTTCCTCCAAAGGCGCCTCCCAGCCCTAAAGCTGGTGAGCCCATCAAACCTTTAGATGGGACTCATTTCTTGCAGCAGTTTGACAGTTTAAAGGTATAGTCCGCTCTAAGAGTCTGTTCTTTAAAATTTGCCCAGTCTGTTCTTTAAAGTGTCTAATTAACACCATGTGGAATTAGACTAAACAAAGTTATTCTGAATTGTAGTCGTTTCACAGTTATGCTAAATAATTTTGTCACTTGTTTTCATTTTGTTTATGTTTTGCTGTATGAATTGGTTTTGGTATGGGTTTAATTTTGTGATTTGTAGGGACGATACTTTTTGTCCGTATAACCAATGAGACCGCAATTAAGTAGCTGTATGTGTGTGTGCTCGTATAAACAATTATTGACAGGACTTTTCATTCGCTTTCAATCACTTCAAAATACTTATGCTGACACACCTTTATTACAGCCACAGAAGCATAAAATGCGTAATCGGATGAACCGTCGACCATTTCTGGTCCAGAGACGTCTCTTGCCTAAAGCCCAGACAGTGGCTGTGCCTATGTTTTCTGGTACGCCTGTCAACACAATACGATCCACCATTGTCCCCGTTATACCTGGCCGATCGTCGCCAAGCATCACGTCAACAGGTGTTACAAGAACTGTGATAAGTCAGTCTGCAGTTATGTCCATGAATACGGTCACACCAAACCTTGTGTCACAGGTTGATGACATCACAAACATTATCAGTGCAGCTGCCAGCCAGTGTGGTATACAGACAGGCCACACCCCTCCTAGGGGTATGGGTGTTACAGCCACTTCTCCAGCCGGGTCGTCTATGACGACCATAAATGCGGCGGCCCCACCTGCCAAGAAGCCCCGGCGTATTACACCCATACCTGTGTTTGAAGGTTTGTCTTAATTACTTGGATTCCTGAGTTATCAACACTGTAAATTTTTCACTTTGAAAACCTTTTGAAAAAGTCAATGTTTAGTTTTGCTTTTTGTGTATTCTGTCAAGAGTACGTCATTTGTGCTCCCATTTTAGTTCATTGAATATTTTAGCCTTGTTTGTGTACTTGAATGTTCTTGCTGATTGCTTTTTGGTGTAACTGGTTTTTGATAACGTACTTATACTTCCCTTGGTATTTATTACTAGCAATGATCTGTACTTTGACAGATGCCAATCATTCTCCTCTGTCCAATCCCACGAGCCCCTTTGCGGCAATCTCTGCCCAGCAAATGTCATCTCCACTTGCCGGAACCTCATTGGGCAATCCTTCCCCAGTCCCTCCTCCAATGGAGATGCAAGTATCAGATGTTCTACACCAGCTGGCCTCACAGGTTGATGCAGACTTGGTAGGTTCCGTACACTTTTATTTTCTACTTGCGCAAGAATATTTTTTCTTTCTGTGAAATAAGCTTTATTTACATTCGTGAGACCTTTTGTTTGGTCATTTCTCTGAACATCTTCAGATGTTTCGGTGTTCTTAGAAGAATGAACACAGATATATGGTGCATGCGTGGTGGTCAATGATGAGCACTTTTTGGACTTTTTAAGCATACCAAGTACCTGTGCTTATTCTTCTAAGTAGGTTGATGTCAAGGTACCCATATATTTTAGAAGTGATGTTATTACGTCGTCACCTCAAAATGGTGTTAAAAATTTAAAAACACCTTTTAAAATACCATTTATCTCGACACTTGTTTTTTTGTTTTCTACTTTGTATTCCACCAAATGTTGTGCCTCGTGGCAGACAGTCGCACAAGTTTTCCAACAACATAAGATAAATTTTAATAATTTCTTGTGTTACGATACAGATTTTAAGCAAATATACATTGCCACACCTTTTTTGTGTGCTTTGTTTTAGGATACCTATACACCTAGTATCTGTTCACTACAATGTCAACCAGTGAATGTACGCGCATCACCAAATCAGTGAATCAAATCTATGCGTTAATTGAAAGTTTCTACATGCCTTCCTTGAGCCCATTCCTCTGCTCGCAATCTCAGCACACCATCTGATCACCATTTATCTTCTCTACTTCAGTCGTCTTCCACAGCAACACTGACAACAGACACTGTGAAGCCGTCGCCCATTGAACCTCCCAGTATTACGTCCTTCCTGGATTTGTCTCTTCCTGCCACTGACAGTAAGCTATCGCCACTACTTATTTACAGATTTGTGTCATTGGCCCAAGTATTAGGGCTATGTGGAACCTTGTGGACTAGTGTGTATTTATCCAACTGTCTACAAATCATTGAATTAAACTTAATAAATGCATAATGTATTCTGAAAGGAGAAAGCCTCTGAAATTTCATTTTGAATTTTATACCAATTTCTAATTATTGAATCACGTGACCATGTCTTGGTAGAAAACATTTAACCAAAAAATAGTGCACGGGCAAATTCGTTTGATGTAATTGTTCATGAACAAATCTCAAAAACGCTGTTAAATTTTTCTAAAATAACATTTCGCTTTCATTTTGGGTCCCATTTTTGATGACCTCTTGTGCAACAATTACCGAGTTAGCAAAATTTGGGCATTGGACTTCGTTCTTCAGTTTGTAGCTTTTTTGAAAAAGAGATCGACAAAAATGCCATCTCACAATGACAGTTCATTTATTTTTTCCCATTGATTAGCTGACTGCTGTTTTCTTCTACATGAGTTGTGTTCTACATTGATGCACTAATGTGTTTTGTCATCTTCTTAATTTATGGCATCTTATAAGTTCTTTTTTCAATATTTCCATGTTAACGTTGCATTATTTGTTACACAACAATTTGACTTCGTAGTACAAAAAAATGAGATTTGCGTATTCTTCTGAATCACATTTTTCAGAGCTCCACCTCTGTTCGTGTTTTGTTTGCCAGTCTTTCTATGTTACTTTTATCATCGTGTTCAAACCAACGTTTCTTTCTAGTGTCAGAGTCGAATGACAAATTCATCGACAGTTTCTGCGGTCTTCTTGACTCGTCCGGGATTATCAAGTCTAGCAGTGCTCCCACACAGACGACATCCTCAGAGATCAATGCCACCCTGCCAGCTAGTCCAAACAGGTCAGTTATAGTCTTGCATGTCTCGTGGATGTTTTGCAGTACTGCAATCAAGTACTGAAAACCAGAGTGTTTTCAGCTCCCAGGAAAACACTGAAGTTATTGCAAAGAAATCCATTGACGACAGATTGTAATCCTACAAAACTTGAAAATCCCTACCGGGTAATACATGCTCTCGGCAGCTTGCAATCCTATGAACACTGTTTAGATGTTCCCTTGGTCCCTCAATAAGAGAGGTGGGACATAACGTCAGCAATCGCTGCTTGGTAGCATTAAATGTACACGAACTAGCAACCCTTTGCTTGAAAGCTCACCACAGTAACCACTAAATCTCAGTAATGCTGCTGTGCTGTATGGCAATCCTGTTAAATATCGCCTCGGTGTGGTAAAAAGTTTAAAACTGGCACACTGTTGATGGTACACCTGCCACATTTAATTGTTTTAAGTTCATACAGTACAAGCCAACAGTATTCAGACTAGGTGACTTGGAATTCTCTGTCACACAGCTGTTCGGAAGGTAATTTCATCATCAAAGTAGTCGTTATGACCAAGAAGGAAGCAGAATTTATGACAGGGAAAACGGTCTTGCACGAATTTTATGAACCAGTGATGTCACTAGCTTTTTATCTTAAGTGTGTTCTCTGTTGGCGTTGCAGGTCTCCAGTCAAAATCAGCTCGCCTGTCCAGCTCAGTTCTTGGTTCAACAACGACGACTTCTCTCTTAGTAGCTTCCTCATGGATTCTCCGCAGAAGAAGACGTCTGACCTCCCACCCTCTACAGCTGGTACTCACGCCATGCAGTTCACCGATGTATGTGTTTTAATTACCATGTCTTCACGTTAGGGAACATTGTGGCGTTTTATTTTTGGGGTAATTGTTGTGATTTTGTCACATATTGCCAAGTTTTGCTGTTGTCAAGGCCAGTGACTTAACTCGTTAAATACAATTGAAGTACTCTGCCGTTTGTCAAATGGGATTTAGCTCTGTCAGCTGCCGGGATTGCATGTTCTGACTTCCCGCCGAGTCTGATTAGCTCAGAATATGACTTTTCTCGTCTATAATATCCACTGAAAGGGTCCAATACAAAAATCAAACAGTTTGTTGTTAAAACGGTTGCTACAGTTTTGTTAAATCAACACATGTCAAATGTGTGAGACGTATTGCTGGCATATTTTTAGAGACAATTGGTTGTTGACGGTTTCTTTTGAAGCCGCTTCAGGGGTGGCTTTTGAAGCCTTACCACTGAAGTGGAACTTTTAACATTCTTCATAGGATGCTAATGCATGAGAACTCCTACCATCCCCAGTTAACTAAGCATGAAACTGGCTCTCTGCCAAGTTTTCTGTCTCCGGTCGTAAATGATTGAATATCGTCCGGGCCTAAGGCATCTTCTTCGATATAAAAATATCTTTCTCCAAGAATGTGTTGGCTTCCAAAACTTCAACATTATGTGTTCAAAGTTGATGAAATTGTTGGCAATAAGACACAGAGACAAATCCTTGTTTTCAGTTTTCTCCACTGTAATCCACATTGCTTGCTAAAGAGACCCTGGTTTTCAAAAACAGAAATAGCAAACATAAAATTCCATATTTTTCTGTTTTGTAAAATAATTAGCAAATTCCAGTTTAGTATTTTTAAGTGATAAATAATTATACAAAAGAGATCTGGGACTCATCTTACTTTTTCCTGTGAATTATGCTTCAGCTCCATTTCACTAACTTGTGAGTCATGTTTATTTATTGTTTCTCACGCCGGAAAAAGAACACCACCACCTTGAGAAAAGTTACTCGTCAACTACTTGGAACATGCCAGCTGCAAAACGATCGTTTTGTGTTGAATTGTTGAATTTGGTGGAATTTGTAAAAATTTGTTTGATGTTTAACAAAAAAGATGTTAGAATTAATAGCATCTGCTACTGAAATATGTAAATTGAGTTCGAACTCCATAATTCTGTGAAGGAAGTCAGATTCTGTTAGTTCTGTCCATTTCTTTTGCGGAAAACCATGGAATCTCTGTAAGTGACACAAACATAGTATTACAGGTGGCATCATACCTCAACATAAAACCCTCCGTATGTGACACCAGTTGTCACATTTTTTTGCCTTGTGTTATTTACGTTCCATCTGTTATACTCATCGATGGCAATCTCCTTGAACTGCTAAGGTGTTTTGCACAATGGGCCCAACCTGCGCACATCTGATGCGTTGTAAGACTCAAGATCGCTTGCACCTTCTTTATCTCCTTTTTTCAGGTTGATACTCACTTCCAGAACATGTTGAATGAGAACAGTGTAGATCTGGCGTCCAAGTTTGCTGATATTGCAGCTCAGATGGCCGCAAGCAAGGATTGATAGAGGAAGCATGTGATTGGTGGGAGCATCACTGCACCACTACATCCAATCACATTATGTTTGGAATGGCCACCGACTAATCGGATAAGAGCATGTGAGGGAGAGAGCACAGGATTGTCTGGAATTTCAAAACACTGTCTCCAGTCACATGTTTGAAATGGGTACCAACGAATCAGATAAGAGCATGTGGGGAAGAAAGCACAAGATTGGCTGGAACATCAAAACATTGTCTCCGATCCCATTGTGTTTAGGCNGAGGGAGGGAGGGAGGGAGGGAGAGAGAGAGAGAGAGAGAACATGGGTTGCTGATAACATGTTAACACAAAGTGCAAGACTTATGCAGCCAATCAAGTTAAGGATTGGAACAAACATGTTCTAGTTTGTCTATTTATTTCATGTACTTACTTCATTATCATTTCTCTTTGTACTTTATAGTCGCTGACAGTATTCATGTGATTATTTACAAATTAAGGCCATATATGACCTATAGTTTATTTCTTCTGTTGTCTAGTCCAAAAAGTAAGTTTAGTTATGACACATACTGTTACAAGTTGCAAAATCGTGCTTGTGCATATGAAGCCGTTTGTTAAAAGTAATTCTACCACTGTGTCTTCTTGTTGCAGTTGCCTATAGTGCCTGGTTAGAAGAGAGCATTCAATATTGGTTTTACATAAACTAATAACTTTCTACACTTAATTTAGCTAACGATGGGTATTAGAAAGTTACCCGTCTCAGTCGTGAAAGTTTTTGAAACCACCGACTTTCGGTCTCGTCTCGAGGCCTTGGCCGGCCGGAATGGCGGGTAACTGTAGCCTCTCCCGTACCTGTTACGCTCTGGCACAACTTAGTGGTGATGACATCACAGGTACGTGCGAGGCTCCAATTACTTGCTATTTCACCTGACGAAGGCCTCGAGACTGAAAACTAGTGGCTACAAAAACTTCCATGACTCCGACAGGTAACTTTTAGTTAGCCATATACTAATGAAGTCGGTGATGTGAACATTCATTGCTAAAGGTGTTGGTATAATGTACTCTGCTGTCTCATCAGTTCGTAGACTGGAAACCTGTGCCCGGTTGCAGGAAACAGTCCCAAATTGGGACTCAGTTAAGTTCCCTAAATCTACTGTGTATTGTTCTTTCTTTTGTTGTTTTAGTTTCATTACCAAGTCAATTCTTGGCTTTGATACAAATCGAGAGTGAAATCTAGAGTGAATTCTCAATATTATTGAAATTATGTAGGGATCTTTTCAAGCAACGCCCCCAATTTAAGGACTAAGTCCCTAATTATTTTGATTGAATTAAGGGCTCAGTTTTTAGGTATGTTATTGGAAAACGCCATTAGTCAAAGGAGCTCATAATAGAGATAAAATTATAGAAAAAATATTACATCTGTGCCTAAAGAACGAAACAAAGCAAAAAAGAGTTAAGGAACTTAGTCGAGTCCCTATTTGGGACTGTTTCAGGCAACAGGCCACTGGTCCCCGAATTTGAATCAAACTTCAATTTAGCTTTAATATATTCTGCTTTACCAAATTATGAATTTGAAATAGTTGTCTTTGATTTTGTGATTACAGTTTATGCGTGTGACAATGTACTCTAAGCTCTCCATTTTGTGACGTCGTTATTAAAGCTGCTAATTCTTGTTTTTACTCGAAATTTTACCTCGGTTCATGGCTAGTTTGAATCGTTTTCATCCACCTGAATCTCAATGTAGGCATAAACACAAAATCAAAAACACTACTCTCAAATTCATACCTAGTAAAAACGGAAAACACCAATCTGAATGTAGCATTAATTTTAGCTTGGCTTGTCAGCCCAATTGGGGTTACTGGTCTTGAAGTGTGTGTCATTATCAAAAGATGACTCCTTTGTCCCAATAACATAAAACCTCCTGAATGGTACGTCCCGGCAGCATTCGCTAGTTGCAGATGGAGACACCCAGTCTAATACTTTATTATTCAACGAGCACACAGGCCAGTGAGTGTTATTTTTCTGTAGAGTGTATAATATGCATTTTGAAGATGTCTTAGCTTGCTGAGTCAAGTTTGGCGTTGGTCAATGTGAACTGGTGTTATGTTAGTTGCTATTAACCATAACGTGCGGCCCGACATCTATTGAGAGTTTACAAACTCAAGTACCTGAGAACTATTTCAGTTGGTGGGAACTCTTTTTTTAGGAAACTCTGGTAATCGTTTTAGTTACCGGATTGTAATTTTGAGACCTGGTGTTCAGCGAATGGTCAGTTGGCATTAAATTTTTCATGTTCACCTGGGGCCCATTTTGTCAAAGGTTGTAAGTTGAGTAACTGTTCAGATAACGGTAATTTCAATTTTAATTTGCACAACATTCACTAAGTGAAGGCCAATTCCAACATTTTCACTCTTTAAAAAACTAAGTTGTAATAACATGCCCACTATGGGCTTAGCTCGTCAAACTTACAACCTTTGTTAAAAAGGGTAACTAGTTACTAACGGTCTTTTTAAAAGGGAACAGTCGGCAAGTTGGGTGTTATTTTCACTTACGATACAAATCACTGTATTTGAACTTAAACTGTCGTCATCTTCCATCCATCCTGTGTTTGCTTGGTGAAATGTACTGCAGAAACAAGAGCACTGGGCTCCCATACATAGGTAATAGAAGCCGGAAAAACTGGTCATCATTGAAATATTCGTAAGACAACCTATAATTTGTCGTAGTATAATTCCAAAATCGTTGGCTGTCCCTTTGTTGGCCTTCCCTTTATCTTAAGTTGAGAAGAAGCTTATGGTTGACGTGCTGAATATTCCCTGGACTACAAATGCATGTCTAGAATTGTATGTTGAGCTGCGCACTCAGCTGTTTGTCATTTTCTGTAATGTGCAATACTTATCATTTAGAGTATGAACCAGTGTTAGCCAAGTTCACCAGCTGCTGTTGAAATGGTGAACACATTTTTGTAAGGGTAGTTGTATACGATATAAATTGTTTTGATCGATACCCAGTTGTTTTTATTCACTTGTCCTTTGAACGTATGTCTAGTAATTCACCATTCAACCAAAAATAAAACCTATTGGTTAGGACTACTAACTAAACATTTTATATTACTGGTCTTAATTTTATTCTTTACTTAGAATAAAGATGATTTTAGAATTGGGGAAGAACCAACTGAAAATTATCAGTTGCTGAAATGCTCGTGCAGCTGTTGAAGACAACGGGTAAGGTTCAACAAGGGAAATTTGTTATCATTTTGTCAATGCCCAAGTTGCGCTGTACTTAACGTGCTCAGTGTTGACCAATCGAATACAAGACTGGACTAAGGTTAATAATTCTAATAGGGTCCACTGGGATATCGGATTCACTGAAGAACAAACATCAATACTGGTAAGTGCATATTTGATATTGTGTAAGAATTATTAGTTTTCATACACGCCATCTGTTGTTCACATCACCTAACTTATAGGTAAGTCTGAAAATATCTGCTTTCACGGGGGTTTGAACTCGGGACTGTCTGTAATCGACCAGCAAGCACGACATCTCGGTGGACTAGTGCCTGCACCGTTAGCAAGAAGTCCCGGGTTCGTACCCCAGTCCTACTGAGCTCTTTTCAGGTCATATGATGTGACCAACACATCACTTGTATAAAGACTAATAATTCTTGCACATTTCACTTTGCTAGCAGCAGTTGATGTGTACACAGTAAATGCGGCTTGCTCAGAGTCACGGTAGTTCGCTAAAATCTTGGTCAGGTTAGTTCAGACTTGTGTGAAGTTTACTCTGTACTCATTTCCACACTGCACAATAGTTCCAGCATGGTGTCCTCGTTCGTACACAGTTGAGATCTCTGCACCACATACCACAAGAATACGCGCGGCAATTTGATCAAGCTGAGAAAGAAAAATGCATGAGTAATGATAATTTACTATTTTATTTACACAAAGCAAACGGGCAACAATCTGATAAACTTTTATAAATTAAACTCTGTTAATCTACATCATCATCCTCGCATTCACCGTGATTGGCTAGAGTACGAGAGTTCAAATGATCAATACTTGCAACAAGGTTCGGGCTTAATCTGACTACAAACACATAATTGTAAATTGGATATCCCGAGTATCATGATAGAGGTTATAAAATGAATATTGATATTGAACTAATACCCACTACAGCTTACGCTAATTATAGAAATAACACACAACAGACATCGGGAATTGTAAAGGAATTATAGACATCCTATGGATCGGACAGAGCACACACTAGTGTTACAAACATTAAACGAGAACGGTTTGCAAAACGAGCATGTACCACCTTTGATGAAAATCCTACTGAATAAAAAAGCATCTTTTTAGTCCCTGTCGATTTCGAAAACTGACAGGTCTTCTGGATATTGAAAAACAAACCTCTAGACAACCTGGAACTACACGACCTTGAGAATCAATCGTAGAGGTCGTTCACGGGCCAGAATTGGGCTGCCTGCCAAGTATGAGGACTATGGCATGGTGCATACCCTAGTTGCTATCAGACAATATTAGACTTCAGACTGATGAGCATGTGAAAAGCATTGCACTGCAAAGATCTGGTTAACATAAGCCTTTATCACAAATTGTCTCAAGATCTCAGACTGTCTACAGCTATGGTCCTCAGACTTCGTACAGCTGTTGATCCCGCGTTCCCGACCAGTAAACAATCCCAATTGACCAAAGACCAGGGTCACACCAACTTGACCACAAAATATCACGTTCAACTAAAAACTAGAGATTACCTAGCCCAGCAGTATTTGAGCTTGACAGGGATTCAAGACATGCAGATATTATCTATTTTTCATTCAATAACACAAAGGGACTCACTTGCCTCACAATTATTTCTTGTTAGAACACATTAAAGGCAAATAATGCATAAGCTACAGAGCATAGGAACATGTCAATCAATTACCAAGTCGCTCTTGTGCGACCTTTCAAATCAAAGCTCTTAGGGTAACAAAAGAAAGTAGTGATTCCTAAACATCATGATTTGGGTTATTCGATAAATACACGACTGCCTAATTAACTGGGACACATTAACAACCACAAATTTGAAACGTTAAAAAGATTAACTGAATGCCATCTTCAGATAACAGTCACTTTGAAAATTAAAACATTACAACCGACAAACAACACACTGGCTGGACTTCTGACCACAAAACAAATTCACAACACAAAAACAGCGCACCACATCTAAACTTGAAATTCGTCACATCAAATTGTCACAGCACTGTGAATGGCAACACGAAAACAGCACAATCTTCACACAAAGGTACAAACAGGCATGCTATGCATAATTATATTTCGATGGGATGTTATGTAACAATAGAGTCTACAAAGCTATAAACCAGATAAAGCAAGTAAATAATATGGAGCCACTGTCAACGTGATGCGGGTGCTCTTAAGAAGTGAATAGCTGGCTATGGCAAGACAACTTATCTCCAGTCTATTCCGCAGTACGGTAACAATTCTCCAGTTTGGTACAGTCTCTAAAACACGTGACAATGAAATTCAATACGAAATTTAATATTTTCTTGATTTAGAAGACCTGGGCAGTTGTGGCGCTCGTCATATTTCTCATCTGACGCGATGTTTTGTATCAACTGAGTCTGAAAACAGACTGTGTAGTTCACAAAATTGTTGACAATAGCTGGAGACGTAACATTTTTATGCGTCCCAATTGTGTGCAACATGCAGGTGAATGATCTTTTATCAATGACTGTAATTCTTGAATTTGGAACAATTAATATTCCTTACTTCTAAATTTTGGTACAAAAACAAAATGATAACTAATTTTCACTGTTCTAAACTGGATAATTTTTACCGTACTACTTTAACACCTAGTTCAACAATAGTTTAGCGCTAGTTTAGCACTAAGTACGTTAGCACTGAACCGAACACAGCAAGCCAACACCCCGAGTCAAGGCATTCTTTAAAGACACAGGTAGAAAGTAGGCTTAAGCGCTGTACTCAATTCATCACAATAAAAAATCATGGAGTGGATGTCAAATTCCAATCATGATAAGTACAAGTAGCAACCCCAGACTATGTTAATAAGAAGGATTCAAGACCTATAGAACAACACAGAAATGAGTATGAAGGTCTGAAAAGGGTTATTAAAAAAATTGAGCCCTGAGGGGTTGTTGAATGTAACCCATGAGACAACAAAGATCTTCAACCTACTGGCCAGTGAGTAACTTAAAAACACCACGGAGTTAAGGTGACCAACAAAATCTGTTGTTTTTGTGATTTTACTACGAATCGCCACATCTCAACATTATTTTCACCCTCGCTGAAATCAAAGCTGATTTCTTTATCGGCAGACCGTTTGGCTGCTGACGCAGACCTAGTGACTTAAATTCCACACGGCTGCTAATATCTATACTTTTCGCGTCGAAACGTCTCCTTACAGTGAGATGGTGAATGCACATCTCGGGTTGACAGCTTGCTTTGCTATTATGTTTGGATATGTACAGTACAAGACAAACGTAGCCAGACAAAATACTTCCTCCCTCATGACTGCCATTTCTGTTAACAGCAAACAGGTAATAACTATTACGGCAGTAAAATTTTAATTACAGAGTGGCTTAGCCACCATATAGATTTCCTGTTGATTCCCCTTCAGTCTCAGACACGAGTGGAGACTACAAGAAAAATATATACTTCACCATTTCTGTAAATATGTCATGTCCTAGATAGGGCTTTTGTAGTATATTTTTGGGCCTCAGAAAGCACACATAATGAGACATAAAGGTCACCTTCATGTTAATTTTCAAAATTTCACCCCTGGCCTTTCGATATTTGTAGCCTGAAAGACAGAAGTCGAGTAACTTGGGGACATACTCTAAGATCTGTTGCAAAAAGATTATGTTCTAGAGATCCATGACATATAGGGCTTAAGTCAACTTCCTGCAAATTCTAGATGCTACATTTTTACAATAGCTTTCAAAAACTTTTTAAAAGTTACCAGCAGCCATCCAGTTTGGACGACAATATGGAGAAAAAATGAAAGATTTGTCTCTCAAAAAATTTCCCTATTCTCCAACGAGACAAAAGTCACAATTTCACAAAAAAATCGTTACACTGTAGTGACCTACGACCTGTAGGGCTGGGGTTGATACAGCTGACTAGGTCGCTGTTGTCGACAGTTAGTGTCGGAGACTGGCACACCGTTACCGCCGCGGGTGAACTCCATGCTACCGATGAAACCTTGATACGGTTCACTGACCATCTGAGGGGGGGCCATTATGGCACCGGTGGGCATTATAAACTGTGGTTGACTGATTATTTGTGTATCGCCCTGAAATGAATCAACACCGTCTTGTAAATACCGGGATTACTCCTAACTAATTGTGGACAGCTTATAAGACCGAGGTTTAAATTTGCTTTAAAGAACCATGCATTTAAGACCCCACAGGATTGGAAAATGTTCGACCTTCAAGTAATACAAAATGTGCGGACACGTATCTGCAGAAAAAAAATTGAAACGTAACCAGTGAATGAAAGTGTTTATCTGGTTTCAAACACTAGAGGGCACTTTTAGTGTAGACAGAATCAGGGCCACGCTGCCGAGTACAATTCATTTGATAAAACAGTTCTCTGTTATCCAATCAAAGCATCTCCTGACTTTATCTTTACTCATTAAAACAGCTGACACAATCCTTCTTAAAACTCGAGCAGAATTCAGAAAAAATAAAAACGGAACAAAAAACATCGTCTAATAAAAAACGATATACAAAATGACCTTTTTTCCATTTTCAATGACTGCTGTCATGATTAATGAACACAACAACGTCTCAAAGTAACACCTCTCTGCATGGCATAGAGCATTAAAACAACTATTTGGTGTTACTCATCTTTTATGAAAAAATAAACTTTCCCCTAAATTGGCAGCAATTTTCAAGAAAGTGGTATTAAATACTAGACTGGGTTCGGTGGATTTTAGCTGTCTCTGAGTAGTCTCATAACGCTAGAAACGATACACACGCCCTTGTATAGCCTCACTACGCAATAGATGCCAGATATTCATTACAAAAATGAAGAGAAAATAAAAACATATAAATACATAATATACATTTAATCTTGGATCTCTGATTCGAACATCCGCCACAGTCAGAGGAGAGAAATCTAAAACAACGTATAAAAGGGTGTAAGAAAATTAGAAACTCATGGGCCTATACAAGAACGCGTGTGAGCGTACGAGAGGATTTTGAGAAAGATAGAATCTGCGGAAGTCCGAGCAGTGTACAATACCACTTGATACTGTTACTTAGTGTAAGATGAGTATCCCAAGTCTATCAAAAGGGGCCAATTCACTTCACAGTACTCACCCAAGACTCTTTAGATATTGGTTTAACATCTTCGATGGCTACTTCCTCCGTGTTCCCATAATCCACAAACTGGACCAGAGCTACGCAAACTCCATTGCCATTAATGTAGATGTTATGAATGACGGCTTTATAAAACTGAAAATTATCGAGAACTAGTTTTAACGATAGGTTAATTAAAGTGCATTTACAAGCAACAAGAAAGCGTGTCTTTAGTAGTCATTTTTGGTTCGGTGACCTAATTTGCTTTGGATCTGTTGAGCCCTTTTCGGCTGCAGTTCAAAGGTACAACTAAATCTTAATGTTCAACAACTTGTTAGGAAAAGATATACACTTAATGAAATCTTCATTGCTTTTCATGAAAAAACAAGTTTTGCAAAAATGATCATCGTGAAACTTCAAACAATTACTCGATTTCAAGGAATCAGATTCGTTACTCATGGTCAAGTCGGGGAAACATTATTCAAAATTACAGGCAAAAAGTCAGTTAAAGAACCCTGGACACTTCCTCTCCTGTGCACACTACCACAAAATCCCAAATATAAGCCCATGGACAAACATTCAGAACTCTGCACATTCCAATGTTTCCAAGAAACGAATCATTTCCTCTACAAATTCATGGGCTTATAGGCAGAATTTTACGGTACAGATGCACCCTCTACCTGGTTGTCCTCCCAATATCTGGCCAGACAGTAGTCACCCTGCTTCCACTGTTGACTGTTATGACCTGTAGGCTGTAATTACAAATATTCTGGTTAACAATGACTTGCATAATGCAGTAAGCGTCGGTCACCTTGACCTCTCGGAGACTAAAGATACAGGGAATTTTGTGCGACTTTTTTCTATATCTTTGGTGTCCTGTCTTGGATCTTCAGCAATGAAGGTCTACGGCAACAAAATTCAGGACTATATTGCTAGAAAACAGTCAAAAACCACCTATGAATACCCATATCGTTTACTTCTAAATTAACATAGAACTAGGCAGGACTGTGATCACTTTTTTGTTGTTTGACCCTTTACTAGCTCAGCGAAAGCATACAACTCAAAAATTCTACGACTCAAAAAGAGTCTGAAGCCTTACACAGATACATGATTTTAACAAAGCTGAACGAAAGGTCTACAACAAGGGCCTTGCTTGAGATAATTCACTTGTCCAACTGATAGACTATCTGGTCACTTTGTGTATCAGAGCATGCGTTGTGAATCGAAGAACAGTTAAGACCACACATGGCTTATTAGTGAAATAACCAAACACCAGGGTAGATTTTAGAACACAAGCAAAAACACTCAAGATACAAATAACTAATGAAGTGTGAATCTTCCCAGGGTAAAATTCCTCGAACAAAGACTCACCGAAGTGCAGATAAAGCTCAGAGCTCGGAATGACCAATGACAAAAAAGAGGAAAATTTTCCAGGCAATGTATAGCTCCGCAAATAAATAGGCTTGTGTGATAGAAACGTTTTGGGTTGCAAATTTCACTAAAATAAACATTTTTACTTAAACAAAGCCAAAAAACGGCAAAGAAACGAAAAAAAGAGGAAACTGTAAATTTAAGAGGAAATCGAAACCAAAAAGGAAATGTTCTTAAAAAGGAAATTCCAAGCACTGTAAGCTAGTGTTTCAAAGGAAGGTAAAAACTCATTCATACACAAAACATCAGCATCTCATAGACCAATGACCACTACACGTGAACACAATCCCCTTATCACTATGGGCACTTACCGGACTGATGTACGCCGGTCCGTTGGCTTGAGCATACATCTGCATATGTTGCTGTGGTTGGTGTTGCTGCACATACTCCGACTCTGTGATGGCCTGTGTATAGATGACTGGCATATCTTCGCTTTGAGACACGACTATATACTGCGTACTGTATGGCTGGCTCATGATCACGGCCTCCTGAGGGGGCATGGGCTGCGGCATGGCCATGGGGGGAGGATTCTCGTACACCTGCGGCTCACTGTACACGATGGGTGGCTCGGAGGGCACCTGGGGAGGCGGCGGGGCAGGCTTGTTGTCCACGACGGCTTGTTTGGGGTTATTGTATGGTCGTTTTTGCTGGCCATCGTAGCTACTGCGCGAGTTGCTGTACCGATTCTGTTGAGGGTTATAGCCCGACTGATTCTGGTTGAAGTGTGGTGGGGGGTGCTGGAACTGGTTTTGTTGCGGCGGCGACTGCCATTTCTGGTTACGCGGCCTGTCATTTGGACGTTTATCGTTATACTGGCGAGAGTCATTGCGATCCTGGTATCTCGAACCATCATTGTAATTGTTACGGCCCTGATACCTCTGACGGTCACCTTGGTAACGACCGTCCTGTTGTGAAGCACGGCCGCTGCCATGGCGATTCTGCCGATCAAAGTTCTGATCTTGCCGGCTATAATCATTATTCCTCATGCCATGAGATCTTCCATCATGGTGATTAGAGTCCCCTTGCCTATTATCATACCTGTGCCCCCTTGTGTTATTGTATCCACCCCTCCCTGTATGTTCGTTATTGCGACCCCTATTTCCAGTTGGAGCCTCAGTGTGCGACTTCTCCTCTCCGTCGCGGCCAATATTTTTCGAAGGGGCGTTTCTACTTTCCCGTTTTTCCACATTTTTACGACCGTCGCTCTTAGCGCTTGTCAGTTCGGGGTAAGCCTCTTTATTCTTGGTACTCAACGACTCACTGAGTTCTCTTTGTGCTTGTAACTTGAGAAGTCGTGGCGGAAGGTTGGTCGGCTTGTTGAACTGACTCTGCTTGGGGTCACTCTTGTGACGTGTACGCTCTGACTGGTGGTTCTCTTTGTTGGATTCTGAAAAACAGCGGCAAAGACATGTCAACAGGAAGGAGTCTAACCACTGACTACTAACAGTAGGTTTTAAAATAAACTGGACAACGTCGAAATTCCACAAAATGTCGGCACACGAAACCACAACTAAATACCCATTTCTTTTCAAGTTGAATTCGTTTCAATCCTGGCTAAATCTTGACCAGATCTCGAAATCGCGACGAGTAAATGAAAAAACAGTGGATAGGTGCAATAACAGTACATTAAACGGCAAAAGTTTGACAAGAATGCTATTTCATTGCGACAACATTCAACCTAAACTGCCAGATGGCAAAATGTTTATACAAGTTTAGCTCAGTATGGCAGAGTTCTGTCGAAGTCTGTCGCGTTTTGTATGGTTGTCCATTCGGACAACTCTACTTCAATTCAACCTGTCCGAGTCCAGAATGAGTTCGTCCAAAAATACGAAGGAATAAATCACTATTTCTAGTATTTTCACCTTTGGCAGCTGATGTCTTGCAAGCACTGGTAGAAACGGTTTTAAAATACTTGGATATTATTGAACTCATCGTTGCTTTTCGACACAGTAGCGAGCAGACAGTAAATCGGAAAAATGCTCAAGTCCCCAATGTTGTAATAGGAGACGAGAACACCAAACATTTACTGCAATTACTATTGGGAATAACATAACATGCAATTCTGTTAACAAGTTTACTTTGAAATCATTAGTGTTTTTCCGAGGCTGATTTGAAGTTATTGACTGATCAACCAATGGCCGCCGCATCCGAGCACCAAATTGAGCTAGCTCCCTTAAATTACGACAGACAGTGACTGAAGCCTCAACATTCCTCAACATCGGCTGAAGTCGCGTTCCTCGGCAGGTTGCAAGTGGAAGTCTGTCAATAATTTTTACGTCGCAAAGAGGTTACAGAAAGTAATTTAAGCGTGCGTGGATTTAAAACAGTATTGACCTAAGTGCAAAACGAATTTAAGGTTGTTCACTCGGACAACTGATTAGAAATTTGACTTATCCAAATCTAGTTTTTAGTTGTCCTGGACAATTGTTAATGTTGAGCTACGCCCTAATATCATACAGGACTCGACACCCACCTTCCTTCACAGGAATCTTCTTTTCCAGGAAATCAAACAGTGAAATGTTCTGAGACGGCCTCGACGGCTCGTACCCATCCTCATCGCCTCTTCGGCCACGACCTACAAATTCAAGCGCTTCAGAATGACAAGGAGACATCACACTCTCACAACGCAGCATTCTGATCTTTCCAGAATAAGCTAAGCCTGCAAAAATTAAAACGCCTATAAACTCGCCTTCCGTCTCAAAAAACAAACCTCTGATTTAGACCACACACAGTTACGAAATTCGTCTCGGATTGTTCCTTAGACAAAATAGAAGTGATTTCTGGCCTTGGAAGTACCTGGCAGTTGGCTATTATTTGTAATGAGAACAAGTACCATATAAATTGCCTGTCATGGCGTGTCATTTTATTGACTGAGCATAGTCTCGAGGAGTAACGGACTGTCAGTTCTCTGCAAGACCAAAACACTTCTCAACTGAGTACGGAACAAGCTGAAACCGATTTTACAGCACTAAGTGGCCTACATCAAAATTTTCAACAGAACACTCGTTTATCGTTGCTTTAAACACAAAAATTTTGCAAGGATAGGAGACACCTGTGCTTACCAAAACCCCTCTCCAGTCTGTCACCCCTGTCTTGACCTCTGCCACGACCTCTGAACCCATCTCTGAAAAGTCAAAATATAATATCAAGTAGAGAACTTGCAGTTTATATAGTATTAACAAGACTGCAATACAAATACTACTTTGCATGTTAAGCAACTCGATAAACAGCATCAACGGAACAAAATGTCAGTTAACTGTACTTGGAAACAAAATTAAAGCTCAATACTTTCGAATATCTCTGACATAAAATGCATTACAAACGAAGGATTCTCAAAGCTGGCATCTCAACACATTTACAAACCAAAGAATACTTGAGAACAACAGAACTGCACAAATTATACTCCACAAAACGCAGATAACTTCGTTATTATGCTATCAATACTCTGCAATACATCAGCTCCACCTACAAAACTGCCAGTTAGAATCGCGCTGTTTTCAGCTATCTCTCAACGGCTACACAGTCACTTTACCTGCCAAAGTCCCTGTTGTACCCGGTCCTGTTGGTAGCCAGTAGGGTGTTGATGGCTTCTTCCACATTATTGCCAGACTGTTTGAGAGCTGATACAGCCTGTTCAGGACTGAAGCCCATCTCCACGATCTTTTCAACATCCTTGTCAGACACCTGGAGCCAGAGTAACCGAGTATTGATGATAAACATGCGCAAAGAGGCGACAGGGAAATTACTCAACATCGTAACAAAGTAAGAGTACGTGGGGACGTCAAAAAGAATTATAATGTTTTCCTGACAAAGTGTATGTGTCTAGCTCAATTCTAGAAATTTCCCCAACGAAAGGGTGACGTGCTGGTCAACGGATACATCCGAACACCAGTCACTCGTTCACTTCATCACAAGCTTTTACACTCTGAATCAATTTCCAATGAAGGTATCCAAATTGACATCGACTTCCCACATAAGTTCTACTATTACGCAGAGTGGTGCTTCCACGAATTCAAAAACTGGATGACCAATGTAACACACCGATGGTTATGTCTTAATAGTTTGACACTTTTACCCATCTTTGGAACAGCACTGGACCCTTTAAAAAAAGTTTCCCATGATGCATCAGTTACCTGCTTTGTGAAATTTTTGGCTTTGCCATCATCCTTTGCCTGTATCGCCTCAGCGATGGTTGCCTGGCGCTGCTGTTCAAATTCATCGTCTTCAGCTTTCTTCTGTGGCTTGTTAGACTCCAGCGACTTGAAGTTATCTGAAGACAACACAAGAAAGAGTAGAGACATGAGAATACAACCCGGAGGAGCCAGAGATGACAAAAATGGACACATGCAGGTTTATTGGACATGTGCGTGACAACGGCATTGAAGTGGCAATGAATATAATTTTCATATTTTGACAAGAACCCATTTTGCTATCATCAAACCTAACTTAATAGCACTTCATACCATAACCATCGATTCAACTGACCTATCATAAGCTCCGCCCCCTTGCGAAAAGACGACAAATAAACAACAAGTTTTACTCGGTTTACATGTCGTTTGTCAGGTAAGGTGGCGTCTTGGAAACGAAGGTATGTTAAGAATGCTGTGATCTGATTGGTCAGTTAAACCGTCACTCAAAATTCTGCCGATAGGTCAATTTCCCACAACGGAGAAACTAACATAGATTCAATTTTCAATTCAAGTTCAATACCTCCAAGGACCTGAGCCTGACAAAAGAAAGTGCGATTGACAAATTTGCCGCGTCACAAAGCTGAAATAATGTTCACACGCACCTAGGCAAAGGCACATGAACATATTTTTGGACAGTGACCGAAGGCACCACAGTGAAACACTTAATTCGTCGTGTGGATTTTGCTGATGGAATTATAGCGTACATGGACACCTTACGCAACCTACCTCTAAATATTTGCAACCTGATAATATTTCGTTATAATGGCAATGAACCCACATCCCGTCAAAAAAAATTTGATTTAAACACTTATTGCAAAAAAGGTCATAAATTGTTTCTTACTCAGATGAGAAGTAAATTTTGGTTTTATAACGAACTGACCATTCCTTTTGCTTCGAGACCACGCTAGGCAAATATGACACACCGCGACAAGTCAACATGTACAGCCTTGTCATAAGCAATGACCAACACACAGTTTTTCCCAAGCACGTCACACCTATTTCGACTGACGAACAATTTAAGACCAATATCAAAACAGCCGGTGGTCAAATAGGAAGTTTGTAGCCACTTTAACCGATTCCTGCTCACCTTTATTACGCCTGTCGTTATAGCGATTTCTGTCCACTCTCTGACCAAAAGGTATGAATGGAGGGGGGCCGTCCTCACCTCGTGTGGTTGACCGTGACTGACTGGCTAATGTCTGAAAGTCAAGTATTCAAGAGAGTCTAATACCAAATGATGCTATTCACTTAGCTTATAAAAGTGACGGTAGTAAGTGCAATTTTGATGGATTCGATGCAAGACTAATATGGCAACAGGATACCTTGTACACAAAATACACCCCAGTCTAAAAATAATTTGTACGAAATGCCCCAGAACTAGATGCGAATACTTATAAATCAAGACTTTCGGAATTTACTATAAAATAAATTTCCCGACGTTCAAAGCCGCCAGGCTCCTTTTACTGGAGATTGATAACTGACTGGTTCCCACACAAATTTAATCTCCTTCTGCCAGGAAATTTATTTTTATAAGTCATGATTTATACCTTTTTGAATCTAATTATTCACCTGGGTGAATAATGTCCATTGTCTAACCCTAGATATAATGGTTATGGATATATTCTCAAGAGAGATTCAATTACTTTTCAGAAATGGTTGCGGAGAGGGTGAGACCAAATTTCAGACTCAAGTTGCTTTTCAGCCTAAGTCAGGGCTTGAAATGAATAATGACAAAAAAGAGGACATTTTTTCAGATGACATATCTTCCACAAATAAATAGGCTTGTGTGATATAAATACTGTTTGTGTTTTAAAATTTTACTAAAATAAAGGTTTTAACACGAATCAAGTCAAACTAACGATAAAAAAGAGACAAAAAAGAGAAAACTGGAATGAAATAAGAGGAAATCGAAATCAAAAGAGGAAATCTTTTTAAAAGAAGTAAATTCCAAGCTCTGCTAAGTGAAGTGCACCAACTACTCACCCTCTTCAGCTGCCAACTTTCCACCATCTTCTCTACATGTCCACCCAGCACCTTGGTATTGTTATTGGTCAGCTGTAGAAAACTGTTGTTAAGCCTCACATTACCACTGAGCAGCACTTTTTTACCAGGAGGTGTGTCCATGCTGTAATGTACAACCCTGATTGGCTGAAGTAGCCGACTTGATTGATTGATTATAATCATCTCCATTCACATGCTGTGCCTTTGTTTAAATCAGTATGAATGTGATGTATCCTTTGACGCAACAAACCACCAGGAATCGCCAACAGCCTTATGTTTTATGCACCCAGCATGGTACGACCGCATTGTCAGAGCTAGCATTTCAGTCTTTATAAACCCCTGCCTTCTGTCGAAAATCTAACCTTTATGTTATTTAGGCTACCTGCCACAATGAAACTGGTTTCAACTAGTTCTTTATCCAGATGAGAAGTGATTAAAAGGCTATGAAATAACTGACAATTGGTTTAATAACGGCACGAATCAATTTTCTGACAAACTTACAGAAAAAAGGCATGGCAACCAGGATTTCTTTGCAAGTTGCAAGCTATTCTTAAAACTTAACGTAAGTTGGATAGAAGAAATTTTGACTTCAATTTTCTACGAGTTGAGTTTGAAATACTGCCTTGAAAATTTTAGCAATTAAAAGAATTTTGGTAGATTTTGAGATGAGTTTTCGTGCCTTTAACAAGTGCAAGTGTTCCCAATGGCTCATGTTGAATCATGAAATTTGAATTGAAAAATAATACCAACATCTAAACAATTTACCTTATCTGTGTGAGGGTTTCAGCCTCTATGGCATTGCATGTCACGTGACCATCACTGAGACTAATTTTCAACAAGCGTGGAGCCGTCTGCGAATCTTCGTTGTCTTTAGGAGCGGAGATGTTTCGAATCTTCTGTATTTGAAGGACTAGAGGGCCGTCAATCTGTCAAAAATTCATTACAAAAGATTATCTGCAAGGCTCACTGCTTAGCATAATGCAAACTGGTACAATTTCCAGGTAGACATGTGGGAAATGAAGTTGCCAAAATAAGGAAACATCGCATGCAGGGGAGTGAACGTTCCTGCCCCTACAAACGACGCATAGATGACCACAGTCGAAAATGAGAAAACTGACCCAGGGGATATCTGAAGTGAAGAACCCGTAAACTGAGCAAAGAACTGCAAAAATAAGGAGTATGTCGTGTGCTCGCAACCACCAATTTTCTACTCGGGTCCAATATCCCGCACAGGCTCACTTCCTACCTAAGAAAGAAACAGTCAATCAGGACGTGCTGTCTGTGCATGAGTCAGAAACGGGTCGCATGTGGGCGTGGCGACTTTGTAATGACAAGGATATTTTACCATGTCACCACAGTGCTCGATGTAAATTTTAGTCGAGCAACAAAAAAAGAAAAAGAAAACAATTCCGACAACTTCTGTCAGCTTACTTCCTGTTGTAACTCAAACATGGCAGCAACAAATGCATTCAATTCGTGAAAGAAACAGAACAGTTGTGAATCAAAGGCAACAAATCTAGGAACACTATTAGTCAACATGAACCTTGAAACAAATTTAGTGGCAGTAGCGATCTCGTGACGACTTGGATTTTTTCCCAGGTCACCAAACATAATCTGAGGTTGCACTGGTGACCTGAAGGTTGCCAAATCGAGCACTGCACCAAATGAAAAATGTCTGCTGGTCGCCAAATCTAGCTCTGGTCTACCATTTAATCTAACAAACGTATTTTTTACTAAATAAAAACCTCAATAACAAGAAAAGGGGATAAAGGTGTCACACACTGTAACGTCTCAGGTGCTAAGTACTGTAGCCCAACACATGAATGCCATAATAGAGTGAATGTCAGAAGCTCTTGAAGACTAGTAGCAACCTGATAAAATGGAAGCAGATTATCTCCAACCTTATTTAGTGGCCTCTATTCTAACTCGTATATCAATAAACTAAGCTTTGTCAACTAGTCAGAGTGTATATTTTCTGAGCGAAAAAAGATTAGGGAATATGAAAATACTTTTTGTATAAATGTACCATTGTTGGTTTTACGTAAAAACCTTTTTAAGTCAAAATTTTATTTTTAAGAAAGGTACATTCATAGCAAAATAACCCCTCGGTCGATTTTAATGAAACTTTTTTTAAATGAAAACTTCACCAGTTACTTCAAAAACGCTATTAGGAATTTTCGATTGGTCTTTTACTTTGGTGTCTATGACAAATCAACTCACAAAACGTAAGGTATCTTTTAAAAAATGAAAGTCGTAATTGTCTTTCTTACATTACGCAAAAAATGGGCCTTTACAATGAAAATGCTAACAGCGTTTTTAAGACTGATGACTAAATATTATATTTGGAAAGTTTCAGCGAAATCCACCAAGCTGTTTTTGAGAACTCGTATTCCTAAGTTCAAATAAATTCGATTTGCTGAAGCCGAGAAAAAGGCGGTTAAACTGGGACAAATGAAAATCTCAAAGTCTTCGGTTCATTATTCGGTGAAAGCTTGTTTTCGGTACACATAACCTATACAAGCCTTAAATATGTTCGCTATTTCAACATTCACTCGCAATGTCAACTGACTTTGCACTGTGTAATTAACTTATCATTAAAATGTACTGTTCCCAGCTAACTCTTACTGTTATTTGTGACCATTTGACCTACTTTTATATAAATAGGTCACAGTTCATTGTTATACACATAGCCTGTACACGTCACATGCTGGGAGACTGATACAAACCAAGTAAGAAATGGATAACAAAAATTGAATCAGTGCTAAAACATGTTGTTAGCATGAGATCGAAACGTTGAAATGTCAATTTATTAATTGAATGAAGGAATTAGGGTGAGGATTTATCTCTTTTCACAATTTGCTGTGTTCATGACCACAGAGGCCTGAGGCGACCGTAGCATTTATTTTAAACGCCAACGGTCGTAAGCATATAGACGCACAACTCCCTTGGGATCAAAACTACAGTTTGTCTTTGTTTTCCTCAGCACCATTTTACCATAAGTACACCGCATTTACTCAATGTTATGGCGATTTTGCTAATGAAAGGACTGAGGATATACGAAGCTGTTCTGTAACTGGCGAGAGATTTGAATTAATTTAAACCTCTTTAACCTTTGACATCAGATAAGTAGTAAACAAATATCTACACGGTTGTGCGGTTCCAATGTGGTTCAGTTAAACCTTTTTTCCTCGCCACGCAGTACATATTTTGTATTTGAAGTTCCCCGAGAATGAAGATAAGGTATTTTACTAGACAAACGTGAAATATTGTAAAAATGGCCATTTTTTTAATAAGGTTGGAGATAACCTTATATGTATTTTGATCCGCTTTCATAACAAGAATAGAAGAAAGTACAATATGCATATACGATAATGTTCTCATGCAAAAACGCCAACGAACTTTTCCCTTTATCGTTTACTTTTAGTGCCCCATCATAAGCAATAAACAAACATCGTTCTTAGCACTTTCACTTGTATCTTGAAAATAAACGAACTTACCGATTCCAGTTTCCCTTTGTTGATATCTTCAGGAAGACACTTCTTGCCAATGATCTTCAAGTCAAACTAAACGATAAAAAATGATAAATTTAATTTCAACTTACCAGATACAGTGTTCTCTACGCTCAAAACTCAAACAGGTCGCATTTACAACCACTTTGAAAATTTAGACTGTGTGCAGCGCGTGCATATAATTGCAAACACACACAAACAATACCTTTTTGTTAAAAATAAAATAAAAATTATCCAGTGGCATACTATTTAAACAGGTTACGAGCAAAATCAAATAGGTTGCGGCAAACTGTTAAAACAGTTTATGGAGAACACCAACATACTAAATGAAACAAAGTACTGCAACGAGGCATGCATGAAAGTACGATAAAAAATCTTCAACTAGGAACAAAAATAATCGCTAAAATTGCTACGTTTCCAATTTTCAGAGGCTTAACTAATTGTTATATTGCTTAAAATTTTACCAAATGCTGTCTGGTAATAGCTTTGTCACAGAAAGCATGCCGAAAGCAACTTGAATTTTCGTGAAAGCCATTTTTGTTAAGAAATTTGATAAAATGAAATTTCACCTGCAAGCTACATTGTGTTCGAAATTGAAGAATTTGTACCGCAAGCCCCATGACACACGCAGTTCCTTGCCAATAGTTATCAGGTAAAATGGTCCCCAATTCCCAGTCATGACAGCTGCATGAATGTGTAACGCATCATGTTAATTGAAGCTGACTGACATGATTACGAAGCACAGCAATTTACTGCAACATTAACGATGTGAGAACTCTCTACAGTAATTGCATTTTTGATGAAATGACACGCTATTGTCATACATTTGCGAAGAAAGCAGAATTGGTTGTCATGGCGAGGAAATGGTATTTTGTGTACGTAACTGTATGGTCACTAGGTTAGAAAATGTCACTTCTAAGCTTCCAGTAACATAAAGAATTCACAGGCACTACATAGAGTTAAGGAAAAAATACAACAAAATATTAAGCGACATACAATTTAACTAAGAGAGTACATTTGGACGTATATAAAACTCGCATTTATAATTTTATATAGATAAGTAAAAACAGACACATTCTGACTATGGGCTGTTGCAATACCATTTGTATGGGATGGGAAGGCACTTGAAATAAAAAATTGGTTGGCTGTCCTCCGAGTAAAAAAAATTTACCAGTTGTTCCTCTTGTAAAATATTACTGCGTGTTGCTTTTTCATTCATACGTTTTATGTAGTGGATGGTCCATGAACAAAGTACATACAAATCAAACTATCCATGCATCATCTACCATAAACTCTTCCTACGCTACAATTAATTTCTCAACTGGTGACTCGCAAATTCTTAATCGTAGCACGCCCAAAACAGTAAACAAAAACAATATTTTACCCTTCCCTTAATTTTGAAAAGCTGGCATTTTTACTTTCTACTCATTCAAAACCACGGCTATAATGAGCCACATTACACAGCACAACATGCAGACAATTCATACGCCCAAAACAAAACCAGCAAAAAAGTGCACAGCTTGAGAAGCCGAAACACCACCACAAACAATTTTTTTATTTTTCTATTCATTTCATACATTGGCCTTGTATTTCCAGCCATTCTAATTGTTTAGCTCACCCCCCGCCTATTGAAAATTATTATCTTTTAATAATTTTGTGCGAATATGAAGAGTGGTCACTGTAGCTTCTAAGGTTTGGATACTGAAGAGCGAAGATTACAACAGTGTCTGAACGCTTCACAAAGTTGCCACACAAAAGGCTTGTGCAATTCCTATCTTAATGATCTAAATGAAACTGTAGTAGACAGCAATTTCTGAACACAGAAGTGGGCCATTTGTCTGAAGAAATAACATTAACTGAACACCAGCATTTCTGAATCATTCTGTATCATCAATCTATGTAGTATGATACTGTTCATATTCACACCACAAAGTAACACTATTACATTACTGATGCCAGATCTGACTGCCACCTATTGGAGAAACTGTTAAGTGCAAATGGAACAACATGTTCAAACACAGCATGTTAACTGAAATAAACATTGAATAGTGAGGGACTGATTTTGTTCATTTTAGCTTTTGGTTGACAGTACCAGTTGAACTAGTGCAATTCACTAATAATAATAACGATAACATCAACTTAAGAGAAGTCCTTTCGCATTTCATAAAATAACTTTTTAACTCCTGAACATTTTCCTGAATCTTCTATGACAGGCAAATCATAATCCAAGTATTTAAGCATTTCAGATTTTTTCCAGTGGTGGAACTAAGAATTGGTTTGACCTCTTTTCCAGATGCAGCATGCATTTAATGCAAGATCCTCAGTTATTCAGGACCTTTACTGCGAAGACCCAGAGGCCAATTTTATCAAAGGTTGTCAGTCAGATAGAAGCACGGTTATTACTATGAATTTGCACACAGTTCGCTGACATAACTCGGCAAAGTGGTGGTTGAAGTACAAATCTCATGGTTTTTGAGGTTTTGAGAAGTAAATATCTCACAGTATCGGAATTAACATATATTACATTTTGACTATTCAGTGCAATCCGAATAATTTGACAGCAGCTTCTCTTGATAACAGATTTCATTAAATGCACGAAAGTGTTATGGGTTGACAATTTTCGTACATACTTGAGTATGTACAAAAATTGTCAACCGACAACACTGTTGTGTGTTCAATGAATTCATTACTTATTGTAATTTGAATTTTCGCAATGCCCGATGTGCATGTAACAGATGCGAACCCCCCGTCTAATGACAAGAGTCTCACTTCTCCCAATCAAGCACGTGACTATATCCTACTGTGCTTATTCATGTTACCAGGATTTTCCACAGATAAGCCCACCCAATGAAATGACCATGGGCATTTATTCGGCAAATTATACCAATTAAATCCTATGGGCGTTTTATTTGGTATTACAACTTCTGGTGTCACGTGCCCAGAAAGTGGGACTTTTAATCAGAAAATTTCCACTTAAAAGTCTACTCAGTGTCAACTTTTAGCCACAAATTCAGTTTTGTGGAGCATTTATCGTTTATAAAACCAACAAAGTGATAGTGAACTATGCATTTATTAACTTAAAATTAAAAAAGCAGTTTTATGCAAAACAAGAGCAACGCGGAGCGTTGAAATGCGCCCACAATTGCACCGCATACGGTATCCTTCTAGGGTTGTTTGTTGGTACCATAAAGNATTTTTGGCTGCAGAGCCGTAGTATTTGTCACCGCGGTTTACAATAACACGAGACGCCATTGGAAATCCCACCACGCTATCCCAGATGCCCCGGCAATGTTGACAATTTACGTTCCTCCGAAACATAAAGAGCAACTTCCGCTTTTCGAGGTGAACGTCGTCTGCAACGCCACGGTAAGAAAGGAATTTGCCGCGGAAATTTTACATCAAATCCGATTTTTTTTACGCGGAAATATAATAAAATGCGCGGACAGAACATTTGAAAAAAGCGGAAATCCGTGTTTCCACAGAAAATTCCAAGCCCTGGCTTATCTACGGAAAATCCCGGTAGGAATTAGAATGCCAGGCAATGCAATGCTTAAGATTTGCACTTTTAAGTTTGATCATGAAATATCTGATGGAGGGTTCATTCAGGTCTTCATAAGAAAACAAAGTTGCTGAAAGCCCCCATATTCCAGTTACGACAATACGTAAGAAAGCCTACATCAAGAGCTGCCTTTACGGTCTCCTGTACACCTCGCTTCCCATAATCTGTACATTCCTCCAGACCCACGTCTGACAAGTGCCTACAACGGAAACAAACACAATCAACATTTTTACAAGTAAACATATGTACAAAAATCCACCTTCCCACAGCCAGCATGTGAGTCAAACATCCAAACCAATCAGCCAAACAGCAAGTGCCCTCTAGCAAGCAATTTAGAGAGGTCTTTACTCAACTCTACGTCACACCCAGAACTGGAAATTCACAACACATATCATTGCTTTCCACAACTGAATATTCAAAAACACCAGGGGCCTATTCTAAGAAAACTGACTTAGCATAGACAAATTTTAAATTTTAGTCAAATTTAGGATAAAACTTGAATTTGTCTCAAGTCCATATCAAGACAGACATCTTAAGTTTGACTCAAGCTTTGACTTAACTTTAATTGCGTTACCCAATGTGGAAGCTTCTAAGTTCGGAAGTTGAGACAAATCTTAGTAAAAAAATGGTCTTAAGTCGATTTCTTGGAACGGGCCCCATGTCTACACTGTGGTGAGTTTGTGTGTGAAGTCATGAAATAAATGGATTGAACTGGTTTCAAAAGTCCACAGTGTCGTAATTTACATAAGAAATGACTAATCTCTGAATGCACCAAACTCCATACATTGGTTTTCAAACTCGGCACAACTAAGTCACTGCGAAATTCGACACAGTAATGAGTCGAAATAGGTTGTGGAGAAAACTCCCTTCTAAATGGCACCATCTCGAAACATAAAAAAGCTCGTTTTTATCACTGGTGTTTTTGTCACTGGTGTTTATGTCCGTTCTTTGAAACAAATTTAAGAAGTAAAAGGTACCTCATCAGATACTGCTTTCCAGTGTTCATTCTCAACATGCATCTTACACCATTCCAACACATTAAAATTCCTGGTGGTACACTATAATGACTATGCATTGCACAACCACCTCATAGGTTCCAGACTCTAGGAGTAAATTGACACACAGCAGTGCTTTTCTAAAATAAACCTTGCGTCCACACAGCCCCTTACAAACAGGGGTAAATGCTGGATCTAAGACCTTAGGCCACTGACACTACTGTCAAAATAGGTTCATTGACACTTAAATGTAAAGCTTCAGTGCACATGTCTCAGTTATTAGAGGAGAAACTAACTTTCCTACACACAACACAGGAGTTCAAAAAGAAGGAACTGATGGTTGAACTGAAGGAGCATGCCACCAAAAATGATATATTTGCATCAATTGACCTATCGCAAGCTCCGCCCCCTTGCGTAATGTCGACTAACTAACAACAAGTTTTACCCGGCAACGTGTTGTTTGTCGGGTAAAATGACGGCTTGGAAACGAAGGTGTGCCAATAATGCTGCGTTCTAAATGGACAGTTAAGCCGTCACTCAAAATCCTGGCGATAGGTCAATTTAGATCAACCAGTTCTGCTCCATAACGACACATTCAATTGTTTAACCCGATACCAGACTACATGCAGAGATAATAAAACTAGCCTGTAATGTCATCGGATCTAAACAGCCTGTTGTGCCGTGCACCGACTCGGCATTTATCGGTGTAAGATTATCGAAAGATCTTGAACTGACGAACACAAGTTTGAATAAAGACAACAACTTTTCTAAAATGTAGCGACACGTTTCGGCGGTAAAACATCCACTATTGCCAAGGTTTATTCAGAGAATGGATGCCAAACTATAAGATTATCGTGCGACTTAATAATTTTACTACCAATAAAACATTAAGTATCAATGCAAAACCCTTATCGATGCATTGAACTTTCAAATAAAAGGGCAGTTTCATTTCATAGTTATTGATTTATAAACGTGGCTTAGGCTCGGTACCCAGCAAACTTCCTGTTTGGACCTTTTCGGTGATAAATTTAATTGATTCTTGCGTGAAATAAAGAAAGGTCACCAGGTACAGTGCACAGTAAATAACACTTGCCAATAATACAGTTCTATACAAACGAAACGCTCGTTATAGAGCACGGACTTGGGCGCCGGTCACACTGGCGGGTTAACGGTGGCGAGCATAGCGTACCAGGTCAGCCGGACCTGATGAACGCTAAAAAATTCTGAACACATTTGCAGTCACAAGCGCTCCAAATAATTACAAAATTGTTTACAAAGTAACCAGACTTTGATACACTGTTTGAGCTTGTTAGGATAAGAGTATTTCACATTATTTGAGTGTATGCACTAGAGTTAGCATGGCCGCGAGCTAGATGTTGATGAACTCTCACTCGAGTATTTTGAAGGCGGATCTTTAGGAGTCTCAAGCTACCGGTTTGAGCCAGAGTTTACATAGTAGGAAGTATTGGAGAGGCGCCGCGAATGCAAGCGAGACACACGGCAAATGGAAAAGATGGACCCTCTGACCAATTCGACAACTTGCCATGCGCAAACTGTAGTCTTGGGAAATTCCTAAACTTGTGTTTGCTACTACGAAATTCCTGATTTTGCGCATCATCTAAATAAAAGGGTGCCTACATTTTCCAGGCTTGCGAACAAGAACTGGAAAAAAATACAGGTCCAAACAGAAGTCTAACCAACGAGTAAGTCACTAAATAGCTGAACTTATGTTTTCATGACAAGGACCACAACTGATCACCTAAAAACCCCGCAATACATTGAACTGCACAATGCCTGACCATGGTCAACTTGCATTTCAATAGCAAGCCACGCCAAATGATTGGATTTCGCAAGCTATTATTTAACTTGCGAGATCCATGCGACGGCGTAAGCGCGTTGCATGGTTATCGCCTATGGGACGCTACCATTGCTTTCCTTTGTTGCGTCTTTGTTGAATATAACAATACAGGTGGCACGGATATCGTACCTTAGGCGCCCACGAGACAGTTACTGATATATGCTTACCATTATGTTAACTATCAGACAGAAAAACAAAGTGAACAATACATATGCCTTTCGAAGGATATCNTTACAAAGTAACCAGACTTTGATACACTGTTTGAGCTTGTTAGGATAAGAGTATTTCACATTATTTGAGTGTATGCACTAGAGTTAGCATGGCCGCGAGCTAGATGTTGATGAACTCTCACTCGAGTATTTTGAAGGCGGATCTTTAGGAGTCTCAAGCTACCGGTTTGAGCCAGAGTTTACATAGTAGGAAGTATTGGAGAGGCGCCGCGAATGCAAGCAAGACACACGGCAAATGGAAAAGATGGACCCTCTGACCAATTCGACAACTTGCCATGCGCAAACAGTAGTCTTGGGAAATTCCTAAGCTTGTGTTTGCTACTACGAAATTCCTGATTTTGCGCATCGTCTAAATAACAGGGTGCCTACATTTTCCAGGCTTGCGAACAAGAACTGGAAAAAAATAGAGGTCCAAACAGAAGTCTAACCAACGAGTAAGTCACCAAATAGCTGAACTTTCATGGCAAGGACCACAATTGATCACCTAAAAACCCCGCAATACATTGAACTGCACAATGCCTGACCGTGGTCAACTTGCATTTCAATAGCAACCCACGCCAAATGATTGAATTTCGCAAGCTATTATTTAACTTGCGAGATCCATGCGACGGCGTAAGCGCGTTGCATGGTTATCGCCTATGGGACGCTACCATTGTTTTCCTTTGTTGCATCTTTGTTGAATATAACAATACATGTGGCACGGATATCGTACCTTAGGCGCCCACGAGACAGTTACTGATATATGCTTACCATTATGTTTACTACCAGACAGAAAAACAAAGTGAACAATACATATGCCTTTCGAAGGATATCTATATAAGGAGCTTACGCCCTAGTTTCCCGTGGGCAGTGCCAAACAGTGCATTGCGTTTTCCTCTGATCGCAGACACCTTTCTTGATGAACCAAAAATGACGTCATAGACAAGCTCATCAATACCACTACTACAAAACGAGACTTTGAGAACCAGGAAATCAATGTTATTCAGTGAATGAAACTGGTTCTCTGAATCGGTGGCCACTATATTCGAACAATGTCTTCGTCATCATTAGGGGTGCCAAACCAAGGTGAGACCCACGAGACCCTAAGATGAAGTAAAGCATCCCAGTGGCAGATGGAGAGGGTGCTCGCCTGGTGGAGGTGTACTGCACGAAACACAAGGAGAGTATCGCAGCAAGCAAATTCCAGCAATCCAGGACACTTTTTCTGGATGAGTCATGTACAAGTGCTGCAGGAAACCAGTTTCCACTGAATAACGGCAATGAGCGTTGTTCAGTGAAAACTGGTTCCAAGCACACATTTTGAAGAGGGACCATCTATTCGACTTTTTAACCGAGATCCGAACCCAGCAGCAGACGCGCCTGTTCTGCCAAGGGGGGATTGTGGCATCGAATGATTTCCCTGTGTTGTGCTAGAAAAGTCTCCCAAAATCACTTGCTAACAGGCAATCGCTTGTTGGATGATTGGTCTAGACACTAGACAATGGTTCAAGGGGGTTGCTGGTTCCTGCTGACCCAAGAAAAAGTAGATGACTGACAGTTGACTACATGAGCAAATGAGTGATGTGTTTGATGCAATTTAAAATCACAATTCTGATATAAAGTAGAATTGAATGATGCCATAAACTTTCGACACCTTTGTTTCGCGGAAATAAATACAATGCGCTTATAGGCCTACTTCAAATGCTCAACGACAACAGGGTTGAACACTATTTGTGGTGGGTCAGCTGCTCGTGTCATTTCAGACATGGCATAAAAAAACAAAATACAAATTATTTCGATTAGATAATCCCTCAAAAGCGCATGGGATTGGTTCGAAATTAAAGGTTGTTAGCATCACAACCATCGTTAAACTTTCAAATGTCTTAGTTTTGGGGTCAACCCAAATTCTTACCATCCACGCTGCACCAACTCCGCAACAGTGTCAGCCATATCGAATGAAATAACCCATGTGCTGAAAACAAACTTCCTATTGGCTAAGAAAAATATTTTCACCCAAATGGGTTTTTTATTTCTGCAACATTGCATTGAAACGTCTTTTTGTTTTACGACCATTGTGACTATAAGTGGACAAATAAAGTATAAAAATACATTTAGATGAATAATGATGATACTGATATCTGACAATAAATAAATTACGAATAGTAAAATAACCTTTTTTGATTAGTTATTATTGACCCACTTCCAGACGAGTGCGATTTGTAAACGATGTTGTGATTGGTTGGCGAAAACATTCACAGGTCTTTGGCGATGGATTCACAGTTGGGTGTGCTTTTTAAGAATACAAATTTCAAGACTTTTTCTCTCCTTAGCATGTTCTTGCAATTGGATTAATTATTAACTCGACTTTTGAAAAGAAGAAAATCACGACGTTAATCTTCTGTTTGACTTGTTAGCCTCATACAAAGAGTTAGGACGTCAGCTACTTCCCCGTTGATTTGTTGACTTGACGAAAAAGGCGGAGTTCGTAAGCAGGGACAAGATCTCGCAAACTGTGCCGACCGTTGTTGCGGTTAATTTCTGGTCGTCCATGGGAGTTCAGTAGGTGACTAAAATGGCTTCGGAGTCCAAGAAGGAACCCAAAAGTCGGGGTCAAAGCATTGTAAGTGTAATGCATGTTAGTTGTCTCTAATTTTCTTGTTATGTCAATTCGTCTTGTGTGTTCGACATTGATCACAGCCACAGACAGTGCAGCAGTGCCCTGACAAGTGATACCTAATTACTTGATTGCCACTGGCGTGCAAACATGGAAACACGTGGAAATGTGTCTTCTCTCTAGAATGAACACTGGGCTCCAACAGCATCCCTGGTTCTCAAAACTGAAAAATAAATCAACTCATTAAACCTGAACATGTCCTGACTGCACCCATCACATGTTTGTCAGTATCAACAAATGTTTACCTGGATTAGTCTCATTGACTGTAGTGTCAGCTGCAAAGTGATTACTCATTGAACTTCATTTAATTTGGAATTAAAAGTACTTGTTAAGAATTGAACTTGGATATTTGCACCAAATCTGGTTTAAAACATTTATGAACACGACTTTCGTGATAACAAGAAACTTTTTATTTAGATTTACCGTTATGAAAGCCTTTTCAAATTGTTTCTTAGTTGAATTGGAAGTGATTCCAGGGCTTTGTCAGTTTGTTTTTGCTTGCAAGTTGGCTTTTCACAGCGTGTCATTTTAGGCGTGTCATTTTATGCATCGAGCATTGTGTAAAAAATAAGTAGCTCACTGCCACTTCACAGATCCGGAAATCACTTCTCTGAGTAAGGACCAAGTTGAGACCAATTTTCTAGCGGTAATTGGTCAAGTGAAGGAAGGAATGGTGCTTTAAAGCACCGTTGATTTAAGTAATTCTCAATGTTCTGTTGTGCGTGAACTTGGAATACATGAGGAAACTTAAAAAGTTCACTTAAATAAATCACGTTGATAACAATTTGCACTGCACTTAATCAAATAACATGTTAATGAAATAATGTAAATTTTAACCAATCTTTTTTCAACTATTGACGATCTGGTTCACCAATCAATAATATTGATTTAACCATTTACATATATTCCTGCGATTCTTTGATACAAGTTACGCTAAACGAGAAAATGGGTGATCATGAGGCCAATAATTAAAAAAAATTTTTACACCTAACAAAAAAGTTCACCTGATTGCCAAAATGAATATTCAATTCCAAGTTCACGCATACGCTGTCTTTTGATTACGCAGAATTCCAAGTTCATGCCCAGCAGTACCACAGATTCACAGCTACCAGTAAACACAACTTAGTGACCATGCTATGTTTTTTTTTCAGTTTTGATGGTCACCTAGAATTTATTTTATTTTGCTTTGTTAATAAAAGAAATCGTTGTCCACATATAAAAGTCACCACTGTCGGAGTGTAACCACTCTGTGATGTCATAGTTTTGCAAATCTTTTAAAAGTGTTTAAAACATTTTCAAACATTAAACATCACAGCACATTAAAGCCAACACTTTGTCATGTTTACTGGTTAAGCATGTATGTGTAAAACACAACTGCAGTGTTTTAAACTACGAAAAACTACCCCTCTATCCTCTTAACCGGACACAGCCACTTCACTGGGCATATGAATAGCCCAGTGTGTCCTGACCTACGTTGAAACCCCTGTACACCTACTGAGTCTTGCCCAGCTTTTTATAAACCACTGGGTGGTATCGTTGCATGCCCACATCCATGGCAAAAATTGGAAAGTCTGTCCATTTAATTAAAAGATAAGGGCAGACTTGATAGCAAACTTCTTTCTCGGAGAAACCGTTGATCAATATCTGGGCTCTCGTGAGTATTAGCTGAGGTGTTGTGTGCAACGGGCCCAACCATGAGGCCTGCACACGTCTGATGCACTGTGACAGACGTCAGACCACTCATTACTTGTTTTTTTTTTGAATGAAAAACTTGCAACATAATCTCTGTAGTAATAGGATGAATTAAAATATGGTAGTACTAGTCCACAGATTTATTGCGTGTGATAAATGTAGACAAATTCAATAAGCCGGCAGGTGGTTGATGTCTGTCAAGCCTTCTTCAGTGTAGGTTGTTCATTGGTTGTTGTTTTATTGTAATCTGAAGCTTGACCTCTATCCTCAAATGGCTTCACATCTTGTTGCTGGTCATGGCATTTGTGTGACCTGCTGCAGTGTGAAAGTTGTTTGAGGTCGAGTGTTGGTCCCAAGAACACTGCATTGCTTGTGAATAAGTATAGTTTAGGACTTTGGATACCTTGTTTTGACAACTGTGCTTTATGTTAACTTTGATCTATATGGCAACTTAGCCAGTTTTGGTTTTAAGCACAGACCTTACAGTGCTTCATTATGTATTCATGATCATTTTATAATAACAATAACATTAGTAGTAACAAGAGTAATAGTAAAAACTACGATTTTATTAGCTGTTAAGCTAAGTGCTTAGCATTGGCCTGTAGATAAAACTGCCCCGGCATGGAAATGTACCCTTGACAGTTTGGAGCCTGTCGCCTGATGGTTTTCCCTGCTTTCAGGCCCAACATGTATGATACTTTCCCGGGGGGGGGGGGGGTTTAGGGCTCATTTTGTACAAGTGACATTGCCAGATGAAAATTCTATACTTCGCCGCTTCATGAGAAAGTGGGTTACCTTCACTATATTTTTATCCTTATTCTGACTCTTAGTCACTGACCGACTTTATTATGCTGATTGGCACCTCAGACTGTGAGGTCACTTGCTGCCTGAGTGATCATGTGACCATGCCTGTCAGTCATCAGTCAGCCTGGTTGTGCCCTGTGTCTGTTACCAACCAACACTGACTCTGATGATGGCATGCATGCTAGTGGAACACCCTGTTGGGACTCTCACCTCCCATCAGTTATTAACTTCATGGGAATTTCGAGCCATGACCTCTGATATGGGTGTAACAGTTTTTGCTGAAGGTTTAAGGCTAGACAAGTAGCGGAGTATTGTAAAGGCCTTGTCGCACCAATGTAGTTTTTAGTGGGCCTATGATATCGTAAGTGGGAACAATCGAAATGGAACCGTCTAAGCATTGAATAATCTTTGTAAGAAACCGACCGTTGTTTTTGGCAAAAATTGCCCATTTCTATGTCTCCGCTTGCCATGAAGATGTTCAGATCATGATGGGCTCTCAGACACTCAGAGGTCAAGTTTGAAACTGTAGAACCCAAATGCTTTTGGTGGGTTTCAAAGAAATTAATAGATGATTTTCTTCATCGGTATGTTGTTTGTGAGGTGTTGAACATTGTTACCATGGCAACAAGTGGTCAAATGGGTATTGCTCAGTCTGGGTCAGTGAAATATGGTCTAATGCGAATAATGTTTGTGTGGGTTGCTATGGCGCATAATTTGCTAGCTGGTATTCTGCTTGTTCTCTTCCTTAAAATATCAACATGATCCAAAAATAAACCCATAACCAGAAGCTTATATAAGGTTGGGTACAAAATGAAACATTAGGACTAGGCAGATAAAACCTAAAATACTGAGCTTTTAAGTTAACATAAGTGTTTTTGTACATTGCTATACATATTAACACATTTTAGTTACATCGGGTATATTCCTGGACTGCGCCTTTGTACCATAAGCGCATAAAAGAATAAAAAGGCACAAGTGCATTACACCAGTTTGCCAACATCCCATCTTTTAAAAGGCAACACTCCTCAGCTGGACAGTCTGAAGTCTTTGTCGGATTGCCTTTTTGTATGGAATTTTAAAATAAAAATGCAACTTTTACATGAACATGACTGTTCTCATTTCGTTTGTTCTTGGGGTTTCTGTTTCTTATGTTACCTCTTTAATTACACTAAGTCTGCTGGGCACAACTTTTTGAAAAAGGCACACTTTTTATCGTCAGGTGCACCCGAAAGGTAAGTAATTCCTGTTCATGTGGCTAATGTGTCTGTTGGTATTCAAAAAACTATAATAGCCTAGATCGCCAAACCCTGCAAAATTGGGCTCAACAGTTTTCTTAGAGTGATAGGATATGATAACTTTATTTTCGTTGTCACAAACTTAAAACCGGAGCAATGTAAATGTGTGTGATGATGCTGCCTGTGCTTTCACATGAGCGTTCGTGTGGGCGATCATTTTCGTGCCACATGTACGCCTGACTTCTTTCATTCTTTACCCATTTAGTTCAGGGATTGCGGATTTACATGTTTTTGCATCATACAAAACTGCGACATTATGTAAGTCTTCATGCTAGTTTTCCATGGGCAGAATGGAAGGTCTTATACGAGGTTGAAGCACACAAGATGAAGATTTTGTCTCAATTCCCTAAGTGAGTTGAGCCATACCGTACTTCTGGGGAGCTTTCATGAACACGTCACCTTTTCATAGTTTTGTAACTGCCACATCTCTGTTTTGTAGCGACTGATTTTGAAAACGTGGCCCCTTCTGAAATGCATGGGTGAATTCTTGGCCTGCTGTCTCATTACATAACCCAGTAAGCCTGAAAGGGCAGTAGTCACTTGCAGGAGTACCAGATTTAGAGAACCAGTTTGATGCTTGTTATTCAGTGAAGAAAACTGGTTCTCAAAATGAAGGGTCATTTAAGTGACTATTACCTCAGAAACAGTTTTTGCTGAAGTTGTAAAAATTACTACATATTTTGCAAAACTTTAAAAGTATAGTTAAAATTAAAAACCCACCCATAGATTTTTGTGGGTGGAAAAAGAAACTTTGTAGAGTTTCGAGCATCCCAAGTGAACTCTTTTGAATGGAATTCAACCAGAAAATGTACTCTCTCATTTTGTCTGAAATGGCACCCTTTCATGGAAAAGTGGCCCATCTCAGCAGCAGGCCTTTATCCAGGATTTTGAAAATAGGGTGCTCAAAATGGGGTTCCCAATATTCCAGGGCGTCCATGATTCCGACGCGTAACCCCCCACCCCCAGCAATATCTCACACAGATTTTTTTTACAAAAAATGCATAGATCAAGGTTTTTACATCTAAGTTTATAAAACAGCCTTCTATGATGAGCATTTTTACTGAAAAAACTGTGTAGACCAAGACTTTTACAATGCTGTCAATCAAGTGTCAAAATAGCAATAATGCATATACTTTGTATATACAACATTGTATATTTCTTCCTGCTTTGAAAAAAGAGCCCCCACTGTGAGCCTTCAGAGGCTTCCTAGTATTCATTACAATGTGTGAGTCCAAACTTGAAAGGTTCCTGTTGACAGTGGGCGTCCAAATGATACATTGGGCGTCTTTGCCAGGGCGTCCAGATTAGTGTTAGGACATCCGCTGCATAAAGGCCTGCTCAGCAGCATGTCCCTTCACCCCTCCTGTGGGAGTACCCACTACCCTCGGATATATTTCGGTAAATTCTTTCCAATTTAGGATACAATATGAAGACAATTGTTATTTTTTGTTTTCATGTCATAGGTAGTAACTCCACCACATACTTTGTAATTTTCAAGCTCTTTGTTGAAGGTACACAATAACTTGAACAGTTGTAGGCTTTCACTTACTGTACTTGTCCGCGTTACCGCCCATACTCGGCGTACCGCCCAGCCTCGAAATTTTTCCTTTTTAAGCGCCTATGCTCGGCTTACCGCCCTCTTTTTTTAGATCCCCAATTTAAGCGCCCTGGGCGGGAAGTGAGTAAGCTGGACTAGTGCCGAAATTCTTTTTCATGAACAAGAATCTCTTACACATTACCAGACCAGCTTCAAAATATGAAATTTTTATCAAAAACAAATGAGTTTTGAGACTAAGCCAAAGTTAACTTTCATTGCACTGTTCTTCACAAAAGAAACTTCTAACTTGTTGTGCGATGGTTTTCAAAGTGGGTGCTATTTACTTGATATGTTGGTGCGTAAATTCAAACTCGTGACTTTGACAAGTTAAAACAGTTCCATAGATACAAGAACTTCTAGAAAACACAAGGTCACGCAATTCTTCAAGAGCCCGCCTTATGTTATAAGCAAATGATATGAACATTCTACCCAAGTTTCTTACATCTGAGGAACTCAGCCCTAAGGTTGTGAAGAACACTAGATAGAGATTTACCTGTCCCATTTTGTTATTCAGAGAGGAGTTGTTTGTTATTTATTGCATCTTTTTGTTGTACTTGTTATGCTGGTGGAATTTTTCTATCTGTTCTCCACCTTGTTTACCCAGCCTGACCTTGTGTCATTGCTCTGGTCTGAAGTTGTCTTGATTGGGCGGGTGATGGCTAAGGTCAGGGAGTGAGTGACTCATTGTGGTGTGTATTGCAGTGCAATTCACAATCTTATTGTAATGACAATTTACAGGTGCATTAAAAGGTAGGGCACCTGAAGTTTGTGAAAGCAAAACCCCATTCCACCAGATATTTATTGTAAGGAACTGTCTCTGGTGCCTGTGCTAGACTGTGATGTCCACATTCCAACAAGCCCTTCCCTGGACGTGTGGTATATGGTGTGATTTTGAAAGACCTGAACTTAGTAATCTCAATGGTTGTCCAACAGGGGCTGTGTACTCTCATGACACTAATTGGCCAAGATAAACTGGTGACAATTAACTGGATAATGCAAGTTTGATGTTAGACAAATGCTGAGGTGAGTGTGGCAGGCGGTTAGCTGGCTGCACCACTTTTGTCTTGGCACTACCTTGCTTTTCTAAAGACAGGTATTTGAAATGGTACGAGATCATGGTAACCAACTTTTGTTCACATGGATAATTTTCATGATGTCAATGTTGACTAAGTTATTCAAAATGCTGTCTTCTGGGCTTGGAAATTTCCTTCTTTAAGAGGATTTCCTCCTTTTTTGTTTCGGTTTCCTCTTATATGATTTCCAGTTTTTTTCTTTTTTCGGCTTTTTCATCGTTATTTTAACTTCATTCAGGCAAAAACGTTTATTTCAGTTAAATTTTACAACACAAAAATATCTATCACACAAGCCTATTTATTTGTGGAATTACACATCGCCTGGAAGTTTTTCATCTTTTTTCATTGATTATTCCAAGCCCTGCTTGTCACTGAATGCAATAAAGTGAATAAAATGTCAACATACTTTACTCATTCAAGAAAATGTGCAAGTTTTGCAGAGCCATTGCACTTAAG
>NMRA01000016.1:406621-461250 GCA_002633005.1 Phoronis australis
TTTAGTTCAGGGATTGCGGATTTACATGTTTTTGCATCATACAAAACTGCGACATTATGTAAGTCTTCATGCTAGTTTTCCATGGGCAGAATGGAAGGTCTTATACGAGGTTGAAGCACACAAGATGAAGATTTTGTCTCAATTCCCTAAGTGAGTTGAGCCATACCGTACTTCTGGGGAGCTTTCATGAACACGTCACCTTTTCATAGTTTTGTAACTGCCACATCTCTGTTTTGTAGCAATTGATTTTGAAAACGTGGCCTCTTCTGAAATGTTTGGGAATTCTTGGCCTGCTGTCTCATTACATAACTCAGTAAGCCTGAATGGGCAGTAGTCACTTGCAGGAGTACCAGATGTAGAGAACCAGTTTGATGCTTGTTATTCAGTGACGAAAACTGGTTCTCAAAATGAAGGGCCATTTAAGTGACTATTACCTCAGAAACAGTTTTTACTGAAGTTGTAAAAATTACTACATATTTTGCAAAGTTTTAAAAGTATAGTTAAAATTAAAAAACCCACCCATAGATTTTTGTGGGTGGAAAAAGAAACTTTGTAGAGTTTCGAGCATCCCAAGTGAGCTGTTTCGTATGGAATTCAACCAGAAAACGTACTCTCTCTTTTTGTCTGAAATGGCACCCTTTCGTGGAAAAGTGGCCCATTTCAGCAGCATGTCCCTACACCCCTCCTGTGGGAGTACCCACTTCCCTTGGATACATTTCGGTAAATTCTTTCCAATTTAGGATACAATATGAAGACAATTGTTATTTTTTGTTTTCATGTCTTAAATAGTAGCTCCACCCCATAGTTGTAGGCTTTCACTTACCGTACTTGTCCGCGTTACCGCCCATGCTCGACGTACTGCCCAGCCCCGAAAATTTTCCTTTTTAAGCACCTATGCTCGGCTTACCGCCCTCTAGATTCCCAATTTAAGCGCCCTGGGCGGGAAGTGAGTAACCTGGACTGGTGCGGAAATTCTTTTTCATGAACAAGAATCTCTTATACATTACCAGACCAGCTTCGAAATATGAAATTTTTATCACAAATAAATCATTTTTGAGACCAAGCCAAATTAGCTTTCATTGCAGTTTTCTTCACAAACGAAAATTCTAACTTGTTGTGAGATGGTTTTCAAAGTGGGTGCTATTTACTTGATATGTTGGTGCGTAAATTCAAACTCGTGACTTTGACAAGTTAAAACAGTTCCATAGATACATGAACCTCTAGAAAACACAAGGTCACACAATTTTTCAAGAGATATCGCCTTATGTTATAAGCAAATGATATGAACATTCTACCCAAGTTTCTTACATCTGAGGAACTCAGCCCTAAGGTTGTGAAGAACACTAGATAGAGATTTACCTGCCCCTTTTTGTTATTCAGAGAGGAGTTGCTTGTTATTTATTGCATCTTTTTGTTGTACTTGTTATGCTAGTTGAATTTTTCTATATGTTATCCACCTTGTTTACCCAGCCTGACCTTGTGTCATTGCTCTGGTCTGAAGTTGTCTTGATTGGGCGGGTGATGGCTAAGGTCAGGGAGTGAGTGACTCATTGTGGTCTGTATTGCAGTGCAATTCACAATCTTATTGTAATGACAATTTACAGGTGCATTAAAAGGTAGGGCACCTGAAGTTTGTGAAAGCAAAACCCCATTCCACAAGATATTTATTGTAAGGAACTGTCTCTGGTGCCTGTGCTAGACTGTGATGTCCACATTCCTACAAGCCCTTCCCTGGACTTGATATATGCTGTGATTTTGAAAGACCTGAACGTAGTAATCTTAATGGTTGTCCAACAGGGGCTGTGTACTCTCATGACACTAATTGGCCAAGATAAACTGGTGACAATTAACTGGATAATGCAAGTTTGATGTTTGACAAATGCTGAGGTGAGTGTGGCAGGCGGTTAGCTAGCTGCACCACTTTTGTCTTGGCACTACCTTGCTTTTCTAAAGACAGGTATTCGAAATGGTACGAGATCATGGTAACCAACTTTCGTTCACATGGATAATTTTCATGATGTCAGTGTTGACTAAGTTATTCAAAATGCTGTCTTCTGGGCTTGGAAATTTCCTTCTTTAAGAGGATTTCCTCCTTTTTTGTTTCGGTTTCCTCTTATATAATTTCCAGTTTTTTCTTTTTTCGGCTTTTTCATCGTTATTTTAACTTCATTCAGGCAAAAACGTTTATTTCAGTTAAATTTTACAACACGAGAATATCTATCACACAAGCCTATTTATTTGTGGAATTACACATCGCCTGGAAGTTTTTCGTCTTTTTTCATTGATTATTCCAAGCCCTGCTTGTCACTGAATGCAATAAAGTGAATAAAATGTCAACATACTTTACTCATTCAAGAAAATGTGCAAGTTTTGCAGAGCCATTGCACTTAAGGGCCACTGCAGATGGATAGCTAAGCTCAGCTGTCTGCCTCAGGTGAACTGTAGCTCAGCACATGTCCCAGCACACAGGAGGCAAAATTCTCCCTGACCTGTAAACTACGTTCATAGTAATCAGCGTAAACGTAGGACAAAGTTTAGTGGCCGAGCGAGAGATTTGTTGTTGTCAGGTAGAGCAATAATTAATTTTCAATGGCCAGTCGTATTAATCCGCTTAGTACCTAGCACACCTCACCCGCATGTTATGAGGATTGATGGATCCTCGAGTAAAATTAATCCAGCATGTGAGACGTGTATTTCACCGACTCACGGAGCAATATCCTCGCAGTTCATTTTGCCGTAAATGTGAACAACTATGAGTTGAGCTCATTTGCATTTTAAGGCGTGTAATTGTGCGTCCACACTGGTCGTAACACGCTGAATCTTTTTTTCCAACAAGTATGATGTCCGGCGACACATGTCGACCGTAATCTCATTCCAGTTGTCTTGTCTTTATAGCTGACAAAGTTCAACACTTTCCGCAAGGACAAGACCAAAGAGAAACGCAGTAGCCAGCATGGCAACCAGCGGCCCAACCTCGGCGACATGGCAGAGGAGGGAAGCGTTGATAAGCTGGACTTCACCAGCATGCCGGAGGATGAGGTTATGGAGAAGTTTGAAGAAATGCTGGTGAGTGAAATGAGCCGGACGTGTGGCAATAGCCATGTTCCTAAAATACCGCAGCACCCACTATGCACCTGTCGAACAAAGTTTTAAGAAATTGCAGGCATTCGCAATTATGTTGGAAACGTTTGAGAAATGAAAAGTGGTCGATTTTAGCAATTTTTTTGTCTGAACTTGGTGAGAGTTCACCGTAGTTATTGTTGCAGAGTGAGTTACAAAGGTGACACCAAAAATTGATAACTTGGGTGGGTTGCTATATATCATTCTTTTGTTGTCCATCTCTACTCGAAAAATGTTTAGCATCTCATCTTTTCGAGAACGGCAGAAGAGGAGAGTTGAATTCCAGACGAGACTGTTGTTGGATACGGAGTTTATAGCAAAACAGGCTGCTTATCAAATTAGGCGGTGAAATGCCTCTCGTTGACAATGAGTAGTTTTGAAAAATGATCGGAAAATTTCTTCTTTTTGCCTAGTTTTATCGATTTTATGATGAAAACCCTGTTGGATTACACAAAATCGTTTTTCTATAGATACCTAGAACAGAGCATAACGTTTACATCACTGGTTCCTCAGTGGAGACATAATGGCATGTCATCCTCTAATAATTTCATGGTAGTCATGTTTCATTCATTCAGCTCATAAAACAATTATCAAGCCTACTCAAGACATAGCACCTGAGTAGGTTAATTTGATATTTATGATCTGTTACTGATGTTGCTTGATATACTACTAATTCCCACAGGCGGTGGGTGATGACTTGAGAGGAATGCGTTTTCATAACATCAGATGATAGGTTACGGCTGGTCATGGCAGATTTTTAGCACAGTTTTTGCATGCTAGTGTTTCGTGTTGGCTATGACAACATGAACAACTCTGTTGATCATTCTTTAAGTTCGCAGGTTTTTGAAAAGCTCTCTCATTAGTTGTAGAGATTCCAGTTTTCCATTTTTATATTAGTGTAAAATTCCATTCTTTTGCGTTTCACATGATATCAAATTTCATTTTAAATGCAACGTAAAAATGATCTCAGAATCGCCTTAATTTTTTCTGCTGAGTCATTCCACTGCTCTGTTTTGCCGATAATCTTCTGCAAGCTGTATTTAGCTGAAAACCGTAAAAGAACAGCACCACTTTCGGAAAGAATGAACACGTTCTTGAACATGTTTGATGTGAAATGACCGTTTATCAGGTTGTGGCCAGAATATGTCAGTTTTGATGGTTTTATATTCTTAAATTTTCAATTAAAAACAAAAAATGTTTAGCATTATATTATCTGATGATGAAATATTGAAATTCTGTTTTTGAAATCTGTAATTGTATGAAAGAAGTCAAATTGTGCGTTAACATTATTATTCATGACCAAATGACTAAAGTGTCGTTATCAAGATCTGAGGTTTAGTAATTACAGTGGCTAGACGCAAAAATATAAAACTGACACTAGGAGGTACTGGGTTGGGTACAGTTATCCATGAATTGGCGGAGTGCGTCAACTCCATGGTACTAACACGTGCACTAGGTGTCATCTAGACTTTCCACATGTTGGATGAAATCTCTAGTGATGAACATTTGTCATCAACCGTGTGTCACATGTGATTCCCAGCTCTGAATGGTGGGTCTGACAAAATATCTGCCAAAAGTTCCAAGAACCAGAAGGAACTGTGGACTATTGTAGTGCATTAGTCATCAGCAAACCTCTTACTGTCACCCCAGAATACTCAGTATGGTACTTCAAAAGGTTGGACTTTGGACAATAGTGAATGGTTGATGGTGTTGGGTCAGCCTGGATGAAGAGTAGATAATGTGAGGGTGGATACATTATCACCTATCAGTGAAAGTACCACCCACTGTCGGGTAGGAGACTACATGCTACCATGGATTATTTAGCCAAAGATATTCTGCATTGCAACTAAGCCGTTTTATCATTCAAACATTTTACTGTACCCTGTTTGCAGGGACCCTGAGGCGCACTACTTTATTTAACCTTACGATTTTTCATTGATGCTTGAGTGAAAAACATGTTTTTCTCAGGAAATGAGACAGTCTTAGAAGTTAAATATCTTGTTCATGATTGAAAGTCAGTTACAGTGTACCAGGAAGATGTAAATATAAAGATTTCCTGGTTGCATTTTAAAATACTATTTAACGTATTGTTGTAGTTTTTCAGTGGCTGGCTCTATTCACCTGATAAGTCGACCAACTAAGCAGATTTTTGCTATTTACCAATGATGCATTCGCTGTTTTCGTTGGTTGTAATTTATAACGTCACACCTCTTCAGATAAATAATCTGATTCTTTTCTAGATTCATCCAACAACTTAAACTTTCCAAAGTTGTTATTGGTCAAGATAATGCCACAACCATGTCCGCCAAATGAGTTCATTTTTGTTACTGATCCGATAAAGTCACAAGTCTATTGGGGAAGTCACAACCTTGTTGGCCAAATAATCCAAATTTCGCTATCCACTTTATAACTTCAATGTTCTCATCGGTCGAAATAATGTTCCAAATTGTGGTACAGCGAGCTGTTTTTTTTTTGCTATTCGCCCGTCTAGTTGACCCAGAAACGGTCTAATTTTTACTTCTATTTATCAGAATTTACAGGTATCGTTGGGCAAATGATGGTTGTTTCTTGTTACCCGGTGTGTAAAAATCAGGTGGTGGAAACAATGCCATCATGGCTGTGCCTGGAGTCAAAATGCAAGCTACAATCATCAACGTCCCAGTCCCCTGGACCACTGTGTAGGCTCCATCACTAACTCCATACCCTAAGAGACACCCTGAGACCAGATTTTCACCCAGATGTGACGTCGTAATTTAATTCATTTAACCAGTTACCGTTTTGGCATTGTCTTAACTTGAATTTTGTATTTGTCTGTTCACTCAAATTTGATTCCATATCAGCACTAGAATTTGTAATTCGATTTGTTGTCTTTAAATTGTCACTTCAGACACCAGTTTGGTGTAAGACAATTTGTAAGGTCTTCACCTGAAAGTAAAAGACTGTTACCACGGTACTGGTACCAGTACCGACATACTACAATTTACTTTTTAAACAGAACTACCAATCATAGTTGGCTGATGGTCATCCCCTATAATCATTGAGACATTTCTCAGGTGAATAAACAAGTCAACAAGGTTGCGGCGTCACTTTGAAAAGTGAATGGGGTGAATAGCAACAATTGGTTTATTTAGGGGCTTGTCTAGTAAATAGTCGATTCATTTTTAAAACCAAAACCAATCTAGGCTTCACATGAAAACCATCTTGGGTTTTAGTTTAGACTTGACACCCGTCCTTGTTTCTCTCTTGTATGCTATGTCTGGAAAGCAGTCTGCAGGCCTATCAGCCTCTATGTATATTTGTCCAGATGTCAAGTGGAGCCATTCTGCAGTCAGTCCCTGTGTCCTGTAATGTTGGCTGTGTCATCATTGTAACATTATCTCATGATGATTGAGTCGTGGTACAGTGCTGAGCATCAGTTTCATGTGAGCTGGGTTTTCATGACATTTTTTTTTGACACACATCACTGATAGTGTGATTGGAAAGCCTGCTTCACACTAGGCAAAAATGGTGCCTGGAAGTTTCACTAAATAAAACACTAGTAAAAACGCCAGAGTTCTAGCCAGGCGACTGGGTCATTTTCAGCAGTTGTTAGTTTGCTTTCTCACAACCCGAGTCACGTTTTTAGCAAAATTTGATGTCGAAACACCTTCACTCTCCGCTGTAAATATATTGGTATGACAACAAACAAAGGCCTCTCATATCACCCCTGCACATGTCTGTATTTTTAAGTAAGTGACCTAACTACAAAAATGCCAGTGAAAATGTCAGCAGTTTGGTCTGTCTCAAACTGTCCCTGAAGCACTAGCAAAAGTGAGGTCTGTAACTGTTGCAATGACTGGCCTTTTTACTATGCAGTGAAAGTGTTAGCGACAACACTAGCGTTTCTTAGCCAGTTCATGAGTGGTGTACTACGCTTATAGAACTCTGGAGAAAAACCGCTGCAGTACCAGTTAATTGTGTGCATGGAAATTTGTAATCGCATCCCTTGCTGTAATTGCATCAGCCATGTTGTTATTCTGGAACTAGCTGATGCATACTATGCTTTATATTTCTGATGATGTATACACCAATTTTATGTTTCGGGTTTCTTTTTGGTTGTGGAGATCTCGCAGGTGACATTCGTAAAGAAGTTTTAATGTGAAAGTAATGTCATGAAGTCACAAATGAACGGTTTACAACGTTAAGTGGGTGTGAACGGTTGACCAATCAACCGTTAATAAAATGTCTTTAGCTTGACCATTTCCATTTACCCTCAACATCAAAGAGTAAAAATGAGAAAATTATAATCACCTTGTCCAACCGTTTCCATAGAAACAACCTCTGGAGAATACACCTGCATAACACTAACAGATGTTGCTCTTCTTTTTGTATATTCCACATTGTGTCTTATTGATGGCATGTGCTGTTGATAGCGTCTTTAGCACAACATGAAAAATTAATGGTCTGTGGAATAATTTCTTTGATCACAGGGTACCCCTGTGGCTTCAATACATCTCCTTTCTTTGGTACAGAAGAGCATGTCTTGTTGCAAGTTTCCCCGCGGTAACTGTTCTGAGCATCCACATGGCAAACTGATGTTGAAACAAAAAAGATAAGAGAGTTCATCTGCACGTGTGTCGCAAGATGTCCGTATCAAATAAACTATGTAATGTCTTCTTCTCTGATGCCGCATCTTTCACCTTGGTCGGTTTCTTTGTCATTTGTCGATTGGATGTGATTTGCTGTAACTCAAAGCGGAGGGCTGTGTACTGGTGTCCATTTACGGGGGTTTTATTTTCCCCCCACGTCCATGCGAGCCCCTCATCGTATTTCCTTGGTAACTTCCTGTTATGACGCAGCTTTTTTGTCATATCCATTTACATTCAAGTTGTTGAATTTGTACACTTTGTGCTTGTAATTTACAGGAAGACATGAACTTATCCGATGAGAAGAAGGAGCCACTACGCAACAAGAGTATATCGGAGAAGCGAGCCCTTTTGAGCATGCAGTACCGGGGAGCTGTCAGGGTAATGAACATGGCTTGTTATTTATCATATATAACTTCTAGATGGTATAGAATCAGTCAAAAGGAGGTGGAAGTGTTAGTAGTTTAACAAAAGCTAAACAAGACTAATTTAAATAGTTCGTAGTTGTGGTTAAGATAATTTTGACTCTTTGTGTTGAAAGTTATGACTCGTCTTTCCTCTTTGAATGTTTATGATGATGATTTACATATAAATGATCACCGGAATGTGAGTTTTTTGGGACAAAATATGGTCCCTGCCAAACTACATGATGCTGCTTGTAATTGCTGTCGCTCGTTTTTGCTGTAGGGTTCTTTTATATTTATTCCGTGCTCGTTTCTGATTGAGTCTCTCTTGGATAGTGAGCACGTGAGAAAAACGAGTGATCAGTCGTAAAAGTGAAGCGTTCGTCTCTTTCTAGCAAAGAGCCAGTCGTGTGGACATGCCTGCGGATTTTGTCGAAGCATTAAAAGGTGCTGACCTCCGTGGAGAGAAGCGTGTTAGACTACTGGAATCACTACGTGTCTCTTTGACGAGTAACCCTGTCAGGTAATCCCTTGGAGTAGAATTCAAGCTTTATTTATATTTATATTTAGATTTCAAATCAGCTGTCGTAGAGCCGCTTTTGGGTTATGGTAAAAATTTGTCACTAATGCTTTTTTCCAAGACTCTACTTTTCTCTGTGTGCTCACATTTGTGCCTAACGTTGTTTGAAGACAAAATTTTATACAAAGAACGATTTTCTCAAAATTGTTTTTGAACAGAAATTTGACAAAAATCCAGTGTTGTCCTATTAACCTGAAGAAATTTTATTGCATGCCTTTTAACTTGATATGCAAAGTAAGCACAATAAAGTGTATATACTAGACTGTACTAAAATATGTTGAAACTACTAAAGATCCTCTGTTATCTACTTTGATGAAANTGTTGATAGCGTCTTTAGCACAACATGAAAAATTAATGGTCTGTGGAATAATTTCTTTGATCACAGGGTACCCCTGTGGCTTCAATACATCCCCTTTCTTTGGTACAGAAGAGCATGTCTTGTTGCAAGTTTCCCCGCGGTAACTGTTCTGAGCATCCACATGGCAAACTGATGTTGAAACAAAAAAGATAAGAGAGTTCATCTGCACGTGTGTCGCAAGATGTCCGTATCAAATAAACTATGTAATGTCTTCTTCTCTGATGCCGCATCTTTCACCTTGGTCGGTTTCTTTGTCATTTGTCGATTGGATGTGATTTGCTGTAACTCAAAGCGGAGGGCTGTGTACTGGTGTCCATTTACGGGGGTTTTATTTTCCCCCCACGTCCATGCGAGCCCCTCATCGTATTTCCTTGGTAACTTCCTGTTATGACGCAGCTTTTTTGTCATATCCATTTACATTCAAGTTGTTGAATTTGTACACTTTGTGCTTGTAATTTACAGGAAGACATGAACTTATCCGATGAGAAGAAGGAGCCACTACGCAACAAGAGTATATCGGAGAAGCGAGCCCTTTTGAGCATGCAGTACCGGGGAGCTGTCAGGGTAATGAACATGGCTTGTTATTTATCATATATAACTTCTAGATGGTATAGAATCACTTGAAAGGAGGTGGAAGTGTTAGTAGTTTAACAAATGCTAAACAAGACTAATTTAAATAGTTCGTAGTTGTGGGTAAGACAATTTTGACTCTTTCTTTGTGGTGATAGTTATGACTCGTCTTTCCTCTTTGAATGTTTATGATGATGATTTACATATAAATGATCACCGGAATGTGAGTTTTTTGGGACGAAATATGTCCCCTGGCAAACTACATGATGCTGCTATCGTTCGTTTTTGCTGTAGGGTTCTTTTATATTTCTTCTGTTGCTCGTTTCTGATTGAGTCTCTCTTTGATAGTGAGCGCGTTAGAAAAACGAGTTATCTATGCGTGCGTCTCATTCTAGCAAAGAGCCAGTCGTGTGGACATGCCTGCGGATTTTGTCGAAGCATTAAAAGGTGCTGACCTCCGTGGAGAGAAGCGTGTTAGACTACTGGAATCACTGCGTGTCTCTTTGACGAGTAACCCTGTCAGGTAATCCCTCGGAGAAGAATTCAAGCTTTATTTATATTTATATTTAGATTTCAAATCAGATGTCGTAGAGCTGCTTTTGGGTTACGGTAAAAATTTGTCACTTATTTGCTTTTTTTCAAAGACTCTACATTTCTCTGTGTGCTCACATTTGTACCTAACGTTGTTTGAAGACATTTATACAAAGAACGATTTACTCAAAATTGTTTTTGAACAGAAATTTGACAAAAATCCAGTGTTCTATTAACCTGAAGAAATATGTTGAAACTGCTAAAGATCCTCTGTTATCCATTTTGATGAAAACATAATTATGGAAAAGCTTTGACTTAAACAGTTTGGTTTCACGGTATTTTTGAGCTACCAAAAGTCCTTACAGAAGTCACAATTATTGCTAATGGATCTCTGTTGAGTCTTTCTCTTAACTCAGAAATGTCACGAGATCTGCAGTATCTGTTTTTTGTCTAAGCCCATCCATATGTTTTTTGGTATCAAAATGACGCTTTCTAAGATCGTTTTCTACAATGTCACGAACGTAAAATCACCCATCAAGAAATTGTGGTAAACACGTCAATTCGCTACATGGAGCATGATGTGCTGCGATTGAAAGTATTAGAGTCCCTTTTAATTGCTTTTGAGAAGCCTGTTTTGAATGAGCAGCAAACGTGTTAGTCATTCTTTGCAGTATTTCACACCCGCCGTGTCCCACTGTGTGTGTTATCAGCTTATGCTCTGTGGTGGCATTACTGCATCATTTTATCTTCATTTGAGAATGAAACAAGTATGTTTCGAAATATCGTGTGTCTTAATTATGTTGCTAGGTCAGTTACTTTATCTATGTTCAGTTTAGAGTAGATTTTTGTTCTGAAGGTATGAACGTAACGGAATAAAGACTGTCAACAATGAAAAGTGTCGTTCGTTGAACCAATTCTGTATCAAATGGGATAGTTGAAACTATGTTCCCTAAATTTTCAGCGATTTTGTGAACTTTGTGCATACACTGATTGTCCCTTCTCTGCTATTTTATCCGCATTGCAACTTCAAATTTTGGCTTTGATACGCAGGGATACTAAACTCTATGTTCAATTCTTATTATTATTGAAAATAAATGGGGATCTTGTGATGCAACACGCCGTCTTTAGTTCATTTTCACTGAAATAAGGCCTCAATTTTCAGATAGGTCACTAGAAAATATCGATAGAAAAAGTGAAAGAGCACCTCACATTAAAGATAGAGCGATGGAAAAATGTAACATTAGTGAGTAAACGAAGTCTAACAAAGCGCTGAAAATTTAGGGAACACGGTTATTTCCCTGTTGGGACTGTTTCATGCAACCGGTCACAGCTGTCGATACTCAGGGGTCTAGTGGTGTAGTATACGGAGATTTGAACTCGTGATCTTTAGAATATGAGCCAGTTACGGTACCACTGCACCATACTGTCTCCTCTTGTTTTGTCACTTACTGTGAAACACGGCAGTATTGTGCCAACATAATGGCCATTCTCAATGTGCGTTCTTATTTTTCAGTTGGGTGAGAGAGTTCGGCACAGATGGTCTCAATGCAGTACTGAAGAATCTGACGTATTGTGCTGATAAGTAAGTCGAGCTTCATCTATTCAATTCTGGTCAGAGTTTGCCTTCATTCTGTATACATCATATGAAGAGTTGTGCCACTGCTACTGCTGGTTACAAAGAACCCTTCCCCCTTAGACAGGTTCTCGTGAGTCTAAGTCGGGTGCTTTTTGTGATGGTATGCTGATGTTTGGTGCGCTTCGAAGGGTACAGGACCACCTCCACTTTGTGTTTGTAATAAGGATTATCTATTCTCTGTACTTTTGTTCAGATTTTACTTCAAGTCTTTAGGTAGCAGCAGTGCAATGAAATGAATTTTTGTCACTAGATGACGGCATAGTATGTGGTAGATAACATTCAGCTCCACCTACTGTACAGTGCAGTAGCGACTTGAATGAAGATAAGGTTTTGCTGGATTTCATAGTATTTTTTTCTAGTTCTTTGCGACCATTTTGCTATCAAATGGCCTCTCTGTTGTACAATAAGAACAATGATGTCGCAAATTGTTCTGTGAATTAAGGAAATCGCATTTCATCTTTTCAATTCGGATCGTTTAGCGGCTTTGCCCACAATAATTTTGAAATGGGGGTCAAGGGAAAGTCACTTTCTTTTTCCTGTGATGCTAAATAGCTTTGTTAGAGGCTTTCCATTTCTTCAATTTCTTCGTTGCTGTAATTTGTCTGTTACTGTGTATCTCAATCTGACCTGTTGCAGTAAAGCGGAGCGAAGAAGTGCATACGAATGTGTGCGCTGTTTAAAGGCATTCATGAACAACAAGTACGGACTGAAGCAGATTATTGACCACAGTGAGGCGCTGACCATCCTGTCACGTTCTGTCGACCCTGGTGACCAGGCAACCATGTTGGAAGCCGTGCGTCTGCTGGCTGCCATATGCCTTGTTCCACCTAATGGGTAGGTGAATTTTTCATGGCGGGTTTAGTCACGAGGGGTACCTGGGCTTATGGGTAACAAACCAATTTGGGATATTTGTAGTGAAAAAAAATATTTGTAAAAGGCAGATTTTATTACATGGGTTGTATGGTGTAAAAACCTTCGTTCTGAGACTTTATCATTGGTACATTTATGTGATATGTCTTTAATTATGAAAAAAAAACGAAAATCATCAACCAAAAAAGCCTTCTTCAAAAAGCTAAGTTTATTTTTAATTCATAAATGACTTGATTATGACTTTATGACGAAATTTTGTATGGTTGCAATGTAAGCTGATTTACAATTGCCCTGTACTGACTATTATTACTTTTCAGTTGAGTAAAATAATCTTTTGCATTCCACAGTCATGAGAAGGCACTAGGTGGCATTACAGTCTGTGGTGAGATGCGTCGTCAGGACCGATTCACGCCCATTGTACAGGGCCTTCAGATGGAGGATAACATTGCCATGAAGGTAATGCTGATGGTTGACTGGGCAAAGCAACTGAGATGCAGTAAAGACTTTGTATAAGGACGACACATTATGATGTGTTATGTTGAGCGTCATGGTTACTCGTTGCTATGGTGAAATGTAAACATATTCAAATTTGTGATTCATCGCATTAAGAATGGCAAAATAGTTTCTTTGCTTGGAAAAACTCCTGAGACAATGAAAATGGTGAAAACTCGTAGAAAATTTGAACGAAAAGTTATTTGTAGATCATTTATCCCATTACGCTTTGCAACAATTAGCAGAACCAACGATGTGTATGCCTTTTGAGGGAAAATTACTCTTGGACAATGAAAAGTTTGTCTTTGAAAACTCGTGAAAATTTTTTTAAAAATTTTTTTAATGTTTATTACGAAATCTTCAGAATACAATGAATATACATAACCCAGAAAGCGCCAGAACTCGTGAAAATGAAGACTCAATATGAGTGATATTCATGTATTTATGTTGCACAGCATGCCAAACTTGATGTGTCCTCACTGTGGCTGACAATTGAATTCCTCTTTTTTCATAAAATGTAGCATCGTATTAATGCTTTATTGTGTTCAACTTCTGTACTGTAGCTATCATCAGAAAATTTATTGAAAAAAATGTGGGCTTTCGAAACAACATTACGAGATGTTGAAAAACAAAAAAGGGTAATTTTGGCTATTAATGTAGTCCGACATTGGTGAGATTTAAATATTATGTTTTTTTGTGTGAAACGATGTGTTTGACTGTTTCTCGTTGATTTTTATGCGCAGTGATTATGGTCTGCGTTGTGTATTATTTGTACAGGTGTTTTGTGTATTACTTGTACAGGGGTGTTGTGCTTGTCTTGCAGGTGGCATGTATCCAGCTNGAAAAGTTTGTCTTTGAAAACTCGTGAAAATTTTTTTAAAAAATTTTTTAATGTTTATTACGAAATCTTCAGAATACAATGAATATACATAACCCAGAAAGCGCCAGAACTCGTGAAAATGAAGACTCAATATGAGTGATATTCATGTATTTATGTTGCACAGCATGCCAAACTCGATGTGTCCTCACTGAGGCTGACAATTGAATTCCTCTTTTTTCATAAAATGTAGCATCGTATTAATGCTTTATTGTGTTCAACTTCTGTACTGTAGCTATCATCAGAAAATTTATTGAAAAAAATGTGGGCTTTCGAAACAACATTACGAGATGTTGAAAAACAAAAAAGGGTAATTTTGGCTATTAATGTAATCCGACATTGGTGAGATTTAAATCTTATGTTTTTTGTGTGAAACGATGTGTTTGACTGTTTCTCGTTGATTTTTATGCGCAGCGATTATGGTCTGTGTTGTGTATTATTTGTACAGGTGTTTTGTGTATTACTTGTACAGGGGTGTTGTGTTTGTCTTGCAGGTGGCATGTATCCAACTGATCAACGCTCTAGTCAGTACACCTGATGATCTGGACTTCAGGTTACACTTAAGGAATGAATTCATGAGGACGGGGCTTATTGATTTATTGGAGGTGAGTGATTGGATGTGGGTGCAGTGGGGGTCAGGGGCAGTGGTGGGTAGAGGGATTTGTAGACCTGTCGATGTGGACTTCAGGTTTCACTTGAAGAATGAGTTTGTGAGGATGGGATTGATTGATTTATTTGAGGTGAGTCAGTGGGTGTGGACACAGTAGGAGTGGGGGTGGGGGTGGGTGGATTGCTACACCTGATGACTTGGGCTTAAACTTGATGAATGAGTTAATGAGAACAAGATCTTCTGGAGGCGATCTATTGAACAAAGACCTGAGGCTCTGGTGGGAATGACGTAATTTCTTTGGAAATAATTGGAGTTTTTTGTAAATTTATTCCACATTAAAGATTTTGCATTTGACTATTTTGAGTATTTTTAACATGAGGAACGTAATTTTTGTGTTAGTGTCAAACAATCAATCGAAACTTTTTGCAGTCGTTGGAAGGAGATGAAAACCCTGAAGTGAACATTCACGTGAACATCTTCAATGAGCACCGGGAGGAAGATTTTGACGAGTTGTCGCATCGCTATGACAACGTCAGGATGGAGTTGGAATATCCTTTGCTGATACTAATTAATGATTGTTTCAGGCCTGTGATGTGGAATGGCAAATGGCAGAATGCAAATTACGCGACAGTTTTTCTCATTAAGCTGAATCTTTTGACAGGCAAAGTTCATTTTCTCCGCTCACAGCCTAATTATTTGTAATGCGCTGGAACCGATTATCAAGAGTTAAAAGTGTAAAAGAGCTTTCTGAGCTTGAAATTTTTTATCAGCAGTCATCCTGAGACTTAACATTAATTCTATTTACTTCGAGTATTTTTCTTCAGTCTGTGATTTGAAATGTATACCGTTGGAAAAATGAATGCTCCCTGATGCAATGTTTTGAGTTGTAGCTGAAGGTTATGCGGGGTCTTATTGACAAGACTGGGTATTCAGCTGAACATCTGCAAAACCTTAGATTTTAACTCTGAAAGTCAAAAAACTGTAGAATTTTGATTTTTAATCTGGTTAATTGGGTTGTGTGGCCATGTCTTTTTATTAAAATTTAGCTGAAAAAAGAAATGGACATAGACAGCAAAACAATGGTATCAATATCATGATCAAATTTTGTTATGTATTAATGTTCAAGATGACTTCTCAAAAACTGTTAGTTACAGTTTTCTAAATTATTTCATTTTGTGCAGCTTTCGAGTTATAAAAGTGTGGTTTTTGATAGTCCTAGTGCACAATTTTTACTACCATTTTGCAGCACAGTATTGTATCTGAAAGATTCCTTTGAATATTCTGATGTTGGCTAAATTTGAACATTATTATATGGTAATACATAACATCGATGCTCAGGTCATTTCTTTCCTGGGGCTTCTCATTCTCACTGTAAACGTCAGCTCAAACCGAGCCATTCATTGCCGTGATCTACAGGGAGACCCAAGTCACTTTCATTTATCCCCATGTATTCAATACAATCCTTAACGGCGTGTAGGGATCCTGAGGACTGCTTCAAACTCCTGCTCAACACGGTGATGCAGTCAAATAGTGAACCCTACTTCCTGTCCATACTCCAACATCTCCTCTTCATTAGGGATGACTTGCAAGTCAGGTTAGTTGAACTATGGAAGGCAGACTAGGTCACGGGTACTGTGCCGTTGAACTATGGAAGGCAGACTTGGTCATGTGTACTGTGCCGTTGACTATCCTCCATTCAATATGCAGTTCCTGTTGCGCTGTCAGTATGAGCATTCACAGTAAACAGGATCTCTGTGATTGACTGAAACACTTACTCTGATCAATAATGTCAGCATTTTTTTGTTTGCATATCTGATCTATCAAAACCAAAATTAGGCCTTTTATCTCAACTCCACTGGTCTCAAAATTTCCATAAGTCATACATACCATGGTAGAACTTCGTATCTGTTGCCACAAAAAACATCCAGAACATTTGCTAGAAAAAAGCTTCAAAACTTGTAGGGCAGGCAAATCCATCCAACTTTTGTCCGCTCTAATTCAGTTTGGGATCTTATCTCAGAAACTGATATTATCTACACAAGGATTTTTTATGTCTAGTTTGAAAGGTTATATGTTTCTTGATTTCACACCAAGCAGTAAGAAGAAAGGCAAGACAGTTTTAACAATGAGATTCTTAATGTTATATTTTTGTACAAAAACATACTTGTGAGAAAAGTGACTGAAATATGAGTAACCAAATTTACCTTTGAGTCACCCTAATCCTAAGTTGTTTTCGTTTATTGTTGTTATTAGCGTATTTGATACATAGTTGCAAAAAATAAATACATGCACAAAATGAGAAATTTAAAAAATATGTACACTATCTGGATAACACCCAAAATTTAAAAACTTATTTCCGTGGTGGTCCATGATGTTATTTCAAATCTTTGTTTGATAAAAAAGTGCCAAATAACTCTCACGAAAAGTCCAGGTGATGTGGCTGTTTTCATTTAGCTAGACTCTCCATCAATACATGTTGTTTATTTACAGACCTCAGTATTACAAGCTGATAGAAGAATGTATCTCTCAGATAGTGCTGCACAAGAATGGTGTTGACCCTGACTTCAGATATGGGAGGAGGCTTGATATTGATGTAGACCTGCTAATAGGTGAGACATTGTGTGATGACAGCTGTGGTGATTTTGGCAGTGAAGTTGACATGCTAGTGGGAACAATGATGACATTAACTACTGTGGTAATGATGATGACAGTAGTGATGATGACAGTGGTGATGATGGTGACAGTGGTGATGATGACAGTGGTGATGATGACAGTGGTGATGATGAAGGTGAGGATGATTATGATGAAGGTGAGATGATTATGATGACGGTGATGGTGGTGATGATGGCGGTAATGATGATGACGGTGATGATGGTAATGATGATGATGACGGTGGTGATGATGATGGTGAAGGTGATGATGGTGATGATGATGGCAGCAAGGATGATGATGATTATAATGGTGATTACAACAATGAGGACAAGAGGTGATGACTGAAATTTGATGACAGTGTAATGAGGAAGATGACGTTGACAATTTTGATGCTGTTGATGCCTGCAGCTCCGTTTACCTTTTGTTTAATTTTTATGAAGTACTTAAAAAGTAATGGATGTGCAATATTGTGTGTTATAGTTATTTTATTTTGATTGTCGTCAGCATGCTAATTGCCATCACCAGTAATTAATGCTACATTGTTTGTCCAATCTCAGTCTTTAGTCCAGCTGGATGGGCTTGTGTTTGTCTCGTTCTAAGATTCAAAACTGCAGAAGTGTCGATTATTGTTGTCAGATTCTATTTTAATATCTAAAATTCAAAATCTTTCATTTAAATTCTAGGAAAATATGATGAATTTGATCATTCCGGTAAAACTATTGAAAGCTAGGATGTGACTTCTGCTACTGTCTTGTTGTCTTTTAAGAAATGATGACTTGAGCAGGACTGTTTTTTTACTTCACTGTATCGACTGTGTCCAACTACACGCTTTGTGCGCCATTTTCAGACTTTCTATAGCACTTTATTGTCCATGATAATAGATATAATAATCATCCACTTGTCAAACACAAGGTGTTCACTTGCACTATAGACAAAGGAACAATATTCTGCATACATTGTCAGTTGTGACACATTAAGACGAACCTGATTTGTAGCATATAGCTTATGGTTGTGGAGAAAAAGCACTTACTGGCAAACGGCCGACATTCCACTCTTTTGTGTTGTTAGGTCACAAAAGTGAGTTATTGACCCAGTCTCTAACTGTGGTGTGGTGGACATCATGGTCCTAGATAACTAAAGCCAATTCGTAGTTTCTTTCTCGGCATAGGCTTTTTTGCTCGAGTCGCTTGAACATATAACCGCACAACAGTGGTAACTCGAGTCCCCACAGCTGTGGTAACTTGAGTCCAGACAACTGGTAAGTCAAGTCTACTTAACTGTGGTAACTCGAGTCCACACAACTGTAATAAGTTGAGACCACACAACAATGGTATCTCTAGTCCACACAACTGTAGTAAGTTGAGACCACACAACTGTAGTAACTCTAGTCCACACAACTGTAATAAGTTGAGTCCACACAACAGTGGTAACTCTAGTCCACACAACTGTAATAAGTTGAGACCACACANCTTGCACTATAGACAAAGGAACAATATTCTGCATACATTGTCAGTTGTGACACATTAAGACGAACCTGATTTGTAGCATATAGCTTATGGTTGTGGAGAAAAAGCACTTACTGGCAAACGGCCGACATTCCACTCTTTTGTGTTGTTAGGTCACAAAAGTGAGTTATTGACCCAGTCTCTAACTGTGGTGTGGTGGACATCATGGTCCTAGATAACTAAAGCCAATTCGTAGTTTCTTTCTCGGCATAGGCTTTTTTGCTCGAGCCGCTTGAACATATAACCGCACAACAGTGGTAACTCGAGTCCCCACAGCTGTGGTAACTTGAGTCCAGACAACTGGTAAGTCAAGTCTACTTAACTGTGGTAACTCGAGTCCACACAACTGTAGTAACTCGAGTCCACAAACTGTAGCAAGTTGAGACCACACAACAACGGTATCTCTAGTCCACAAACTGTAGCAAGTTGAGACCACACAACAACGGTATCTCTAGTCCACACAACTGTAGTAGGTTGAGACCACACAACTGTAGTTGTAACTCTAGTCCACACAACTGTAGTAAGTTGAGACCACACAACAACGGTATCTCTAGTCCACACAACTGTAGTAGGTTGAGACCACACAACTGTAGTTGTAACTCTAGTCCACACAACTGTAGTAAGTTGAGTCCACACAACAGTGGTAACTGTAGTCCACACAACTGTAGTAAGTTGAGTCTACACAATTGTGGTAACTCCAGTCCAAACAACTCTGGTAACTGCAGTACACAAAAAAACTGTTGTAAGTGGACAAGTTGATGGTGGTGAAGAATTTAAGAAGTCCTGTTAATTCTCAGTGCTTCAAAATTCAACCCACATCACATTGTATATGAGGCTAAAGCTTAACCCACCAAATGTGCTATCACCAAACACTACTTTGTTGCATAAATCTCCAGATTTCAAATTGTTTTCTTTTTTGTATCCCCTGTGCAAAAGTGAGTGGATGTAGTTGATATTTCATTTCACATAATGCCTTAAAATTTCAGTCAAAATGTCTGCAAGTCATTATTTCTTTCTAACAAGACATATAGATTCTTGTCAATAACTCTTCACTTTCTGAGTTCCACCAGTGACAGCCGCAGTGTTTCTTGTGTGACTTAATAGACCTCGTTAACTCACTTGCCTGGATGTGTTGACGAAGCACTTTTTAACAAATCACGCATTGATGTGCTCTCGTTGTGCCAAGATCTCACCCTCTCGTGCCATTTGTGGAACTCTCTTCGTTCTCTACGAGGTTCTCTTGGTGTATGAAGTTTTGGGATAATTTTTCTGTTGCAATAACTCGCTTGCATGACCAATGCATCAGCTTATAAAACGAGTTGGAAACAACGTACAAGGGTATTGACGCTTGTGTAGAAGTGAGATTATTATAGACACGGTGCTTTGCTTATGACGACTTTAATTTGCAACTTAACTTCGTTATTGGTGCTTTCGATGTTGTAGGAACTAGCAAATAATTACAAAACGATGCATTACTGGTTTTGAAATGCCCCTGTTGTGCCACTGTATAACGGCAGATTATCATNACCACACAACAATGGTATCTCTAGTCCACACAACTGTAGTAAGTTGAGACCACACAACAATGGTATCTCTAGTCCACAAACTGTAGCAAGTTGAGACCACACAACAATGGTATCTCTAGTCCACACAACTGTAGTAAGTTGAGACCACACAACAGTGGTAACTGTAGTCCACACAACTGTAGTAAGTTGAGTCTACACAATTGTGGTAACTCCAGTCCAAACAACTCTGGTAACTGCAGTACACAAAACTGTTGTAAGTGGACAAGTTGATGGTGGTGAAGAATTTAAGAAGTCCTGTTAATTCTCAGTGCTTCAAATTTCAACCCACGTCACGTTGTACATGAGGTTAAAGCTTAACCCACCAAATGTTCTATCACCAAACACCACTTTGTTCAGTAAGTCACCAGATTTCAAATTGTTTTCTTTTTGTATCCCCTGTACAAAAGTTAATAGATGTGGTTGATATTTATTCTACAAAATGCCTTAAAATTCCGGTCAAAATGTCTGCAAGTCATTATTTCTTTCTAACGAGACGTATAGATTCTTGTCAATAACTCTTCACTTTCTGAGTTCCACCAGTGACAGCCGCAGTGTTTCTTGTGTGACGTGATAGACCCCATTAACTCACTTGGCCTGGATGTGTTGACGAAGCACTTGTTAACAAGTCGCGCTTTGATGTGTTTTCGTTGTGCCAAAATCTCACCCTCTCGTGCCATTTGTGGAACTCTCTTCGTTCTCTACGAGGTTCTCTTGGTGTATGAAGTTTTGGGATAATTTTTCTGTTGCAATAACTCGCTTGCATGACCAATGCACCAGCTTATAAAATGAGTTGGAAACAACATACAAGGGTATTGACGCTTGTGTAGAAGTGAGATTATTATAGACACGGTGCTTTGCTTATCACGACTTTAATTTGCAACTTAACTTCGTTATTGGTGCTTTCGATGTTGTAGGAACTAGCAAATAATTACAAAACGATGCATTACTGGTTTTGAAATGCCCCTGTTGTGCCACTGTATAACGGCAGATTATCATCAGCTTTTGTGGACCAGATTTTATGTGAGAATTCTAAAAAACTTATTCCAAGCCTTCTTGTATATGTACAGAATCTGATGAATTCAATCCTATTTTTAGATAACCCCTCCTGCAAAAGTAGAACATTTTAAAAACAATTCTTTACGGAGATTTTCGGAGAACAGCCTAATATGTAGCACAGTATATGAAAGTCATATGAAAAGATCTGCCATTTGTGAGAAACGATGTTCCAAAGTTGGCCAAAAATTGGACATTTTCTAGGGCACTACATACCCTTAAGGATATCACAAGATTTTTTTATGATTGATCAGATACGAACTATGGGAATGATGAATAGCTTTTCCACTTGATTTATTTGCTCATCATGATATACCACTATTACGGTCTATTCCGCTTGCACTGAATCGTCATATCATGGAATCCCGTTTGCACTCAACTGTAATACTGCGGAATAGTAGACCACTTTGTCCGTTTTCTTTTAGCTTGTACTGTAATAGCCCCATCTTAAAATCCATCTCTGCACTGTCTGCATTACTACTCTTATGTGATTGCAGAACCAAGATATTGACAGTTGATGCCAAGTGTGGATTTCCGTTGTTTTTCATTGATGTTTTATTTATTAGGTCTAGGGGGAACAGCAATTAGTCTCGTATCATGTCTCTAAAAGGGGATTCTTGTATTTTTATTGAAAAAGAATTTGAAATGTTTCCTTAAATGTCAACTGGCGCAGACACCCTGGTTTATGTCTTGTCTAGCCAAATAGTATTGCATTATAATTCCCACTTCAGGTACTCTGGTTGAAAAAGGTGCTGATGACTTTGGTGGATACGTGAAGGGGGGTGTGGACGGTGCCAAGCTGGAAGAGGCATTGACAGCCAAGCAGGAGTCTGAGGCCAAGCTGGTCAGTCTAGAGGCCAAGTGCAAACAGTACGAGACGGAACTGGCTGAACTCAAAGAGAAGGTAGGCTTAGTTGATTGGAGTGTGTTCATTTAGGAGTTAGTCTATCACAGAACCACATAGGTATAGTAATGGTGATACATTGTTTGGAATATGTGTATGAAATTTCATTATGTGTACGTTGCAATATTGCAGGTATTAACTATGTAACATCGTTTTGAGCAGCAATAACGCTGTATTGGACATACATGCTAAACCCTTTTCTTACTTCCAGATCAAGAGTGGTGTTGGTGCTAACATCAGTGCTGCCCTGGCAGGCCAAGGTGGCGGCCCCCCTCCACCTCCACCACCCCCTTTCCCTGGTGGAGGGGGCCCTCCTCCCCCTCCTCCACCTCCATTACCTGGTGGGGCTGGTCCCCCACCACCACCACCTCCACCCTTCCCTGGCGGTGGTGGCCCACCCCCACCCCCTCCTCCACCATTCCCAGGCACTGGTGGACCCCCACCGCCCCCTCCTCCCCCAGGTGGTGGCCCTCCTCCTCCTCCTTTCCCTGGTGGACCTCGTTTCCCAGGTGGTCCTCCTGCGCCGCCTGGTGCCCCGTCACCGCCCGTTAACGTCCTCCCACATGGCATGAAGGCAAAAAAGAAATACACAGTGGAAGCACCCCTCAAGAGGGCCAACTGGAACAAGGTGAGGATCACAGAAAATGAAAAGCTAAATTTTTGGCAGTGACTTAGTTGTATCGGATATGAAACAGAAATGTGACATAGTAAGTGAGCAGTGTTCGTGCTATTTTCCGTCTAAATTGTATTAAAGAACAGTAACTACTGCTTTGCAGAAACTTTGACCCTTAAGTAATCGTGCATTCCATTGGTATCAATGCTTCAATAAGTACTCCTATTTTGCAGATCAATGTGAAGCTTTTAGATGCAGATGCATTCTGGGTAAAGGCTAATGAAGAGAAGTTTGAAAGTGAAGACATCTTCCAAGCTCTGACTGCACAGTTTTCTTCCAAAGTTATACGTACGTAATGTTTAATGAGTAATTAGAATTCTTTTTTAACAAAAACACATAAGCACCTGATTCTCCGTCCTGAAGGATCTTAAATGATGCTGAATGAAGTTCCAGGATTGCTAATGTGTTGCAATAGTTGAAGTCTTTGAGTGGAATTGTATTCAAAATCTAGTCACCTGCAAGACCAGTCTCTAGTTGTTCACAAAATTCTGTTGTGTTGTGTTAAGTATAGAGTTTGCGTTTAACTCGTTGTCTTTGATGTCTAAACTTAAGGAAATTTTCCTGGTATTGGTCACTGCTTTCTTGATGCATTAGTCCACTTCTTTACAGGGAATGGAGAAAGGACATCTGATGAAGGTGTTTGTTGTAAATTGTGTGTTTCGTTTCTCTGTAGTCAGGCATGTTAGAAGCGGTTCAGTTTGCTGTTCAGTTTTGTTGCTGTCCTTATACTTGATATTAATGACAAATTTTGTGAGCAAGTTGTCGGAGTTGATAATGATTTTCGTAATTATTCAGACTATAAGCAGGAAGAACATTCCCTTTTTTTAATAGACCTATTGCAAGCTCCACCCTCTTGCAAAAAGTTGCATGACACCCGACAAACAAACAATAGGTTTTACCTGACGACGTGTTGTTTGGTGAGTAAAATGGCAGCTTGGAAACGAAGGTGTGTCAAGAATGCTGCGTTGTGATTGGTCAGTTAAGCCGTCACTCAGTAGGTCAATTGGCCCATCCTGAAATAGCACAGAGCAACATCTCGCCTGGGCGTTTATTCGGAAAAGGGGGGGTGGAATGGAAAAATAATAATTTTGCTGACTTTGACATTTTTTTACTTAAAACTACGTTTTTGAATTTTTATGTTTACTTAATAATTGCATAGTTTGCCAACACCGTGTTCGTTTTTAAGAATGATAAATGCTCCACAAAACTGAACTTGTATACAAAAAGTTGATGCTGTGTGGGCTTTTAAGAGGAAAATTTCCAAGTAAACGCCCCACTGTCTGGACACTTGACACCAGAATTTCACCAAATAAACTCCCATGAGCGTTTAGTCGGCATAATTTTCCAAATTAACGCCCGTGGGCATTTCATCAGGCAGGCTTATCTATGGAAAATAACTGCATTTCATGTCCTAATTATTTATGTAATTCATCATCGTGATGCAGGTAAACTTGCATTGTCACATTTTGGGTTACAATGCTGACACCAAAATATTGAATAAAAGGGCGAGTACCTGAGGTGGGTGGGCCTCCCTTATTCATCTACTAATGTGAAAGAGGAGAGTTCAATTGATGATGGGCCTATTATGTAATGTATCTCAGTGTCACTATACATAAAGTTATGTTTACAGAAAAGAAAGAAGATAAGGAGGATGGTACTAACACTGTAAAGAAGGAGAAGAAGAAAAGCAAAGAGTTGAAAGTGCTCGATGGGAAGACGGCACAAAATCTGTGTAAGTTGACAACTCAAAGTGCATTAGTGCTGTCCAGAATCTGTTTGATGTCTTTAACATTAGGTTCATTGGTTCTGCCTGGATTCTCCAGAAGTTGATGGAAGTTGGAAGATATTGAATCTGCCCATGTAACATTCAAACAGTGTAGCTTTGAATGTGCATCATTTCAGGCATTAAAATAGACTTAAAGAAAAATGTGTATGTCATTAAATCTAGGTTTTAGGTTGCTTCATGAGTCTTGAGCAAAGAAAGTTCACTTTCAAGAAAGCATATAGTTGAGCATGACCCTCACTCTAACATTCTTGTTCACTGACGGGATGTTGGCGTGATAGGTTGACAAAGATCTATGATGAGGTCATGCACAGCACGGGAGTTGCAGGCCTTGATAGCTGTTCAAGTTAGGGCATGTGGTTTTAATGTAGTTGGCTTGTTAGATTGTTCAGTGTTCCAGTCTGCCGAGGACTTTGGCATTGGTATTGTCAATAGCAAGTCTAATCTTTAATGTAACTATGTTCACGGACAGTGCAGTTTGTTTCACATCTAATGGTGTTCATGTAAAATGCAGTTTTTGTATACATCTACGTATAGTTGTTTTGTATGTTCTAAATAGGTTCCCGACTGTAGTTTTCACACTACATCTGTTGTTATTAACTTGTTATGTTGTATACTATTCTGGTCTTTACAGCTATCTTCCTTGGATCTATCAAGATTCCGTACCCCGAATTGAAACGGCGAATTATTGAAGTAGATGAGGAGAATCTAACTCCAGCCATCTTGGATTCACTGATAAAGTTCATACCCGAGCCTGACCTAATCAAGAAGATTGCAGAGTTCAAAGATCAGTATGATGACCTCGCTGAATCCGAGCAATTCTGTGTTGAGGTATGCTTCATGCTGTGTTCGTTTTAGTCCGTGTTTGGGAGTTTCACCGGCTCGTGATGCTTGATACACTTATAACTGAAAGTGGGCAGACTCATTGAAAAGGGAGTTTTGGTGAATAATTTACTTGGTGATCACAACTGGTGCGAATTACCAACTAAGAATAACTATCGAAAATATGGTTATTGTGTGCTATACATTCAACTTGAAATGAGCGTTATACAAATAGTTCAAGATTAGTTGTAAACTTTTTGTTAGTTACAAAACTATTTTCTCCCAAGGTGGGCGAGGTGTATACCTCTCCAGTCTCAAAACTTCTCGTTTCAAAGGTAAGTTCTTGATTAGGCCTATCATGATTCAAATTGCAGATTAGTTGCTGCAAATGAGTTATGGTGTTGTTGTAGATATTTACATCACGGGGCCCATGTTGGATAACAAAGTCTATTGTGTTCCATGTTCACTGGTGTATCATTGGCTGGATATTATTATTCTGTACGTCATTGATGATTGACATTGGTTGTGTGTTTCAGATGTGCGATATCAAGAGGCTCACACCACGGCTCAACTCCATGTTGTTCAAGATGAGCTATCAAGAGACACTCTCCGATATCAAACCAGTGAGTTCATATTGAAAAATACACCTCGCTATCTCTTGATTTACACAACACTGTATTGGACAGGGTAAAATCGCATCGTTCACCATTTACGTGATCATGATGTGAGGCTATATTAATATGCTGTTACGATTACTGGTCACGTGATGTGGCCAACAGGTGACACGAATGGACACTCATATACGCAAAGAATTGTGGGTATCAATCATTCAAGGTAGCACCGTCAGTAGATGTACATATATGACCATTGTTTTAGTAGCATATCAAACATCCAGATGTTCAGTCGGTGATAGACATGAGCAAACTGGTAGTATCTATCTATATCAACTGCCAGCTCGACTATGTAACTTTTACTTGGTTCTGGATGACTCGCATGCAACAAATCTATGCTCTGGGATGCGGATGCAGCTTTTATCGCCTTCTGTAAAAAGATCAGTTGTTATTCTGTTGGCTGTTTCTTATTTCGTGTCCTGACATGAGCATGTAAAACCAGGTGTATCAAGTGCCAATTTATAGTTGCTGTGATGTCAAAACACTTCATCTTACTGTATATTTTGTGTTGAAATTGACCTAATGCCCAACAAACCATTGTTGGTGTTTTTGTTGTTGGGGCAGTTTTGTTTTTGTTTCTGTTATTCATTCCCCTCTTAAAAGCTAACCAGTTCTGTTTTGCATTTGCTAACACCAGTCACCCGTAAGTGAAAGCTTGTGAGATTGCGTGTTGTGCTTCAAGTTCATAATGATGATTTGCAAAGACTTGTGTAATCTTTCCGAAGTCACAAGATACGAGACTTGCGATCATGCCCACCATGATCCCATTATGTTCAACGAGTCCAGTATTTGGACAAATGGTGAAAAATAACCCTTTTGTGGCATTAAGTCTGTCCAGGGTGTACATGTCACCTTGATTCACCACCAGGAGTCGTCCCATTATCGGTCTGCTCAGCATGTGTTCATCTAGTACACCATGTGCCTTTGTGTATTTACAGCCCATCGTCTCGGCAACAGCTGCTTGTGAAGAAATCAAGCAAAGTGGGAAATTCTCCAAGGTTCTTGAGTTGATTCTTTTGATGGGTAACTACATGAACTCTGGCTCGCGCAACGCTCAGTCATTTGGGTTTGAGATTAGCTATCTGACAAAGGTGAGTGGCTTGTACATTATAGTGTCAGAGTAAAGTCGACCATTTTTGGCTATGAGCATGTGTGGTCATGGTCGTCGGGGTTTTATGTTGCTAAGTCCAATTAAGTTTCCCCGACTATAAGGCAGAATGAATTGTGTATTTTTATGAGGTTGGCCATATTTTAAACTTGACTGTCTTGGTTTTGCAAATTTTATCCGTTTGTATTCAAGATACCCAGAATGCATGTGAATTCCATAGACATCCGTGTTCTACAATGTATACAAAAATATGATGTACAATAACTAGTCGAGTTAACAGATTTTAATTTAATAAGTTCTTTATTTGCAAGTGTTATTGGATGTGGCATGTAGTATGTTAAAGTGTGGTTTGAATTCAGGTAGATATTGACCAACCAGACAACTTGCACCTTCTACACTGTCTGTTCTGTTTCAGTTGTCCAACACCAAAGCCCACGACAATAAGACAACGTTACTTCACTTCTTGGCTGACACTATAGAGAGGAAGTATCCAGATCTTCTTACATTCCCAGAGGAGCTCATTCATGTGGAGAAAGCAGCTAAAGGTGTGTGTCTCCTAAGATATTAAGTAGCAAAGCACACGTTTTTTTAATACTAAAATTACAGATCCATGGTTTGGCTAAAAAAGCGTAGATAGTTCTGGTCTGTGCACTCATCAACTACCGAGAAGACAAGTAAAAAATTCCCACCCACATCAATTTCATTCACAGTGTGCAGTGTTTTTTGAAAAGCTGCACAAAGGCATGTAAGCAAAGTTTGGTGATCCATGATTTGCCAAGTAAAAAAAGCAAATCCCACATCATTCGTGCTCGTCTGAGGTGGATTTTAGTTTTTGAAAAGTCATCGACTAAAAAAATTGCTGCATCTCCTACTGGAATTGTAAAACGTTGAATTTTTGAGTGAATAAGTTATTTTGAAGAGCTTGATTTGCGAGCAGTTGTATTCATGGTATTTACTGTATGTAAATGTTCTCGTACGATTGTAATTTCAATGTGTGCATGTCGTCGTTTGGTGTGCAATTAGAGTGTGATATTTTTAATACTAAATTCTACACTTTCAATGTACGGATTTCCACCCTGTGTAACTGTTGGTTTACTGACTTGCTTAATGTTTTCCAACCACCACTGCTTGCTAGTGTGGGTATATTGGTTGGTCAGAGTTTCATATAATTATTAATGTCATAGTGTGATAAGTTGTAACTCCCCCAGCTGTCATCCTTCCACACAATCCACAACTGTTTGTGACAAAGGGTGGCTACTTACAAGAAAAAAAAACTATTTTTTGGTCTTGAAAAAGTGCACGAGAAAAAATACAGCTTGTAAAAAATACCTTTTATTTGTGGAAAAATATTGATGTTAGTGAGAATGGCTGTGTGGCTCTTGATTCATGAAAAAATTGTAGCTCTTAAAAAAAATTTGCTTGTGTTTGTGTGAAAAGAACGTGATTTTTATTAGAGTGGTGTCCCTTGATTTCATATTGCGGATATAGCAAATATATTTGCTATATACTTTTTTACCTCCAGTCTCTGAAGAGTTGCTGCAGAAGAATGTGGGGGCATTTAATAAAGCTATCAAGTCTCTAGAAACGGACGTCAAAGTCTTCTCAACTCAGAAGTGTGCTGAAAATGACAAGTTCTCGGAAGTCATGGAGATATCCTTTTGTTTAATTTTATTTGCTGTTAATCATAAATGATGAACCCCTCTTTGTAGAATCCCTCTTGCTGTCAACTTTTAGTAAAGTGGGTGTTAAGACAGGTAGTCTGTTCATAAACAGTTTCTGACAATTATTTTCAAAACATGGAATTTGCTGTTAGGGATACATATCATCAGAGTCAACATTTTGTATTTCTCGACTTGTTTTTTGTTTGGTAGTGTTTGAAGTGTAATACTGTAGCGTTAAACACAAATTTTGCTTTCTTTACGTCACAGATCTCTCCAAAGTTTTCTCCAGTGTGTTTTATAATCTTTGGTTTAAAGTAAAGCTTTGTCCAAAATTTATGCAAAAAAAAATACACTGCATGATCCGGCCAAAAACTTTCTACTTGTTTTTATTTACTAACAGATTTTGGTGTTTCTCGGTTAACTTTTTCAATTTGTGTAAAAGTAAGCCATGTGTAAACTGGATGTACAAATTGACGTTGCCAGTAATACCATAGTTGTGGCCTTGACCTTGATCACAGTTTCTCCCACAAGGCCTCAGAGCAAGCTGAGGTCATCTCAGGCATGTTAGACAAGATGCAGTCTCTGTTCAAGGCCATCGCCAAGTACTACGCATTCGACCCCAAAAAGTATGGCTTCGAGGAGTTCTTCTCAGACGTCCATGAATTCATCAAACAGTTCCAGGTAAGGTGGTGCTGTAAATTGTTTTATAGAGGGGTATCAAAATGATCCGTTTCACCACTGGTTTATTTTTATCGCCAAAATTTGTATGATTCATTGTTATGTCTTGTTGCACTAAGAGGACTGTTATCAATGGAATCGTTTAAGGTGAGGGGGAGACCCTGGTTTATGGAGGGTGATCAGATTGTTTAATTGATTAGTTACTCCTGCTGGGCTTTTTTAACTCCTGTCACTGGCAGTTTTATGATTCCCAGAGACACGTTTGTTTATGCAGTATGTAGTCTATTCTGTAACTTGACATGGTTGCTAGTAAACAATACAGGGCCAAGTGTCTGTTCTGTGGTTTAAGGTTGAACATGTTGACAGGATGTTTATATGGTTAACAATGTCTATCCCAATCTTTTTAGTCCAATTTTAGTCCACCCCACTCATCAACAAATTCAACTGTTTATTTTTCACATGAAATCTTTGGCTCAAAAAATTTTGTTTGTCCTGCAACTCAGTTGTTATTTAGTGATTATACACATCCCTCCTCTCTTGTAAGTTTCACCTCTGATTCCTACTCTCTGGAAAAGACTAGGGCCGGGGACTAATCTTTGTTTTCAAAATCAAGCTCAAAATTATTTTTGTTCTATTTTTGTGCAAACTCAACATATGTGTCTATCATTCTGTGATGGAATACATTATGGTTTATGTGGAGGTCTATCTATTCCAAATTCTCACTTGGTGACCAATTCAAGCTATAAACTCGAGTGAAAACTCAAGATTTTGAGTACAAAATTCGAAATTTCGAATTCAAACTCAAACTTATAGTTTTCATACCGTGGTCATCTGCTGCAAACTAGGATTAGACAGTCATCCTCCTAAACCATAATGTATTCGAGCAGAGAATGATAAACACATATCTTAAATTCATATGATAATGGAACAGAAAATGTTAGAAATAATTTTGGGTTTGATTTTGAGTGCAATGAGTAGGTGTTTTGTAATGTGTCTTGAAAAATCATAGAATATTACTTAAAAATGGATAATCCTTAAATACCCAAACAGTTATGGTAAATATTTTATCTTGAGTTTGAAATATTGGTATGGCTAATTTTTCAAAACTCAGAAATATTTGTAGACGTGCTCGTTGATGTCTTACTGATTTTTATTTGGTCCTGGAAGGATCCTGGAATTTTTCAGGAAAATCACGAAAAAAACATGAAATAGTGTGAACAAAATTCTGTAGTACATAACCATGGGAACCATTGTGTTCTTAATTCCTAAGATGTGTGCTTTTCTCGTGTTCAGACTGCTGTCAAGGACAACCAAAAGTTACGGGAGACAGAGGAGAAGATTCGACGAGCAAAGGAAGCGAAAGAAAAGGCGGAGAAAGAGAAACGAGAGAAAGTGTCACGTAACAAGGCCATCGTGGACATGACCAAGGGTAGGTTGAGGTGGAGATGAGGAATACCCTGTTTTAAGTATGAATGGTTTAGGTTAAGAAGTTGTTTGTTTTTAAACAGAGTTTGGAGAATGTAATGTGGGTAGGCATTTGTCTTAGGGTGAAATCTCCCGAATTTCCAACACAGAGATTAATCTTTCATATTTCAGGCTTCTATTGTTGTTGGAAACGCCCACAGTTTCTTAGAACATTATCTTATGGCAGCACTTAAAACTGACAAAGCGTGTTTATGTGGTGCAACTTTAGTTATCTTTTGTTAAAAAATGAGAAGATAAAATTTCACTCAATATGTCCTAAATGTTACAGCATCCGAGTTTTGTCACTTTGCACTTTGGTGAGACTATGAAAAATAGCTNAATGTATAGTCCTGTCATTGTCTATTACGCTGTCACAATCTTGACTTTGCGACACCTACTACATTTGAAGCCCGTTTAAAGCATGATGAAACACTCACTATTATTGGTTGAAACCAAGGCCTGGGATTGTATTGTTACCATGGCAACACTGAGCTGCCACAGAGATGAAGGGCATAGGTTGTCTAATATGTGTGTGTGATTGTCCTCATGTTTTTATCTGTTGCCTGCAGATGACGATCAGGAGGGCGTTATGGACAACCTGCTGGAGGCACTGAAGACTGGAACAGCGTTCAACGTGAGGGAGAAGAAGGAAGGTCGACGGAGGACGCCTAGAGCAGCTGGGGGTAGGTGACACGAGTAAAGGGCTATAGGGTCAAGGGTTATAGGGTCAACGTGTAGGAGGTAGAGTGTCGACGGCGAACTTTTGCACACCGGTGGATGTGTCTCAGGGTCGTGAGGTCTGTCTTGGATAGAGCAAGGATCAGTGGAGGTAGCCCAAAGCATTTGAGGGAGGGGGTGATTCGTAAAGTTGCAACATTCAAAGGCAGTAGTTCTGGCTTATCAGGCTGTCTGTTTATCTTGTTTTTCTTCATTTTAAGGTGTAGTATTCAAAAGTTTGTCTTCGGGTGTTTGTGTGTGTGTGTGTGTGTGCGTGCGTGCGTGCGTGCGTATTTGCGTTTCAAAATAGTAACTCCACTGATGTCTTGTTTTGGTTTCAGCTGAAAGGAGAGCACAGTTGGTTAGGTCAAGGTCAAGGTCAAATATGTCAAGTGGGGATATGAGTGTTGTAAAGGAAATAAACTTTGATGATTCTGTGTCGGACACTCCGCCTAAAGCACCAACGCGGCGGAGGATAAAGGCGGGGGACATCGAGAATGGACGTGAAAGGAACAGTGTTGTCAGCTCAGGGGACCGAGCAAACGTGAAGGAGAAAATACCGAATGGCGGCAAGGGAGATGGAAATGAAGAATCTGACGCGGAAGCGTTGTTGGCGAGGCTGAAAGCGTTATAACATTTGGAGGTGACATGTAGAAGTCAGTAACCATCCAGGAAAGAGATGCTGTGATGTTAGTCTTTCTGTTGATCTTGCTGAAAATTACTTCCATGAATATTGTCAGCAAGGAGTATTGCATTAGTGTTTGTGGATTTGAATGTAAATTGTGATCAGGGTTCGTGGAGATTTCGTCGTGTAGTTTGGACTGTTTGAACAGTGTTTGGTTGGCTGAGGTTGCATTCTTTTAAATAACCATGAGACTAGTAGGGTAAGATATTCCTTTGTTGGTGCTTAGAGGGATATTCCAGCTTATGCCTTTGTTTTAAAATATGTAACACTCTCTGTGTTGATGTTGACAGATTTGCTGTTGAGTTGACTTCTCCTTCTGTTGACAGGGGGCACTGCTGTCCTGTCTGTTTTATACATTAAGTTTGTAGAGAACTAGTTGAGGTTTTGTATAAGTTGCAAGTGCTGTAAATAATTGGCTGTAAGCTTTTTCAATTGAGCTTGAATTGTACATAGCGTTAAGAGGGCGTTTCTCACTTATAAAGGGGAAAGGTTGCTGATATATTTTTTGAGTGATGATGTGGATAACTTATATCAAGTTGTTATCTTTTGGTGGGTGTGTTGAGATAACTTATATCAAGTTGTTATCCTTTGGTGGGTGTGTTGAGATGCAGCTGCGTAAATGTGGTTGAGTTTTTTGTCACAGCGTGACGATTTGAATTGTGTGTTTTCTGGAAAATCGTTTGATGAAATATCATCAACTTAGTTCTGAGGCCTGTTTCATGAAGTGACTTAAGGATTTCATCAGAAATCTTGTCTTTGCTATTGCTGAATATCTTTTCCCATGTAATTGTTAGAACATCACGGTTTAGCTATAATCTGGGCTTGGAATTATGCTCTTTAAAGATGATTTCCTCTTTTTTGGGTTTCGATTTCCTCTCATTTCATTTCCTGTTTCCTCGTTTTTTGTACCTTTTTATCATTATTTCGTCTTTATCCATGCAAAAAGGTTTACTTCAGTTCAATTTTACAGAAACTATTTCTCTCCCACTAGCCTATGTATATGTGGAACAGTCACACAATTTTTTGTCAGTGGTCATTTCAAGCCCTGTATAATTAATGCAAAATTTTCCAATAAGCTAGCAATTTTGGGTAATGTCAAACCACATTACGACACCTCAAATAACCTTCTGAAAGCATATGTTGTAAATTAAGTTCACTTGGGATTTGTGGAATGGAGTACTTTACAGTTATGTGACACTTTATCAACATGTTTGTGAATTTAGTCATATATCTAAAAAATTGTAGAATTGAACTCGGTAAAAGTATAATTATATTCTCTGAAAATGATGTCGAATTTGATTTTTGACTTTTTAATAATTTTTCGTTGGGTGTCTTTTTGGTAAAATTTATCAAAAGAGGTACATTAACAGCAAAATAACGATATCAACAACATAATCAAATTTCGACACTGTTACAGTTTTCCAAAGTGTTTCATTTTCTGTTTCTGCAACTTTCGATTGTTTTTCATGAAAATCATAGAAGTCATATTTTTGATAGCCAATCTTCTTCATGAAAAATGTCATGTGACTAATGTGGTTTTAGGCTCCTCACAACCATTTCCAAAAAATGATTAAATCTCGCTTGAGCAAAAATTTTGTCTCTGAGAATGTGCACGTATCTTTTAGTTACTGACTTAGATAATTTCTATAAATTGCTTCTAGACTGTGATGCACTCATAATTGCTTGGTTAAACCTTTTTTTAACAATAGAAACGGAAAGTGCGACATCATCTTACTGGGGAAGTCTAGGAGATTCCGCCATCTTGGTTCTAACTCTTGGGAAATTATATTAGGTTAAAAAAGTTCTAACTGGAAAATAACTAGATAAACTCTGTTTTAGAACACAGGTGTTCGATATGCTAGTCTGTATGGGTCATAGATCAATGCTATATTGGTAGTCACCAATTTGGAGTAGATGATGTATGTCATATTCACTTTCTGGTCCTATTGTGAAGTGGGAAGGGAACATAAGACCGATATTTTTGTTGAGAACTTTCCTTAAGCAAATAGAATTTTCCTTTTCCATCCATTATCTCGTCTCCTAAACTGCAGAATCTTTGTAAAATAGCCAGCAGGTGGCGCTTATAGTCTGAGATTGGTGACACATTTGACGTTGTACAATGAATTTTATATCAACAGGCGATTAAACCTGCACTTGCTGTCAAAACCAAATTTTTGTTTAGTCTACTTATGGGTCCAACTTTTTCCTTATTCAGATTAGTAATGTTTCCTAGGCTTGAGAGAAGTGACCTGTCATTATTACTTTAGGCCAGGATCATTAAATTACTTGTGTCACCATGGGTTAGTTTCAGTCACTAAGCAGCTGGGGCTTGGAATTTTCCTCTTTTAAGAGGATTTCCTCTTTTTGGTTTCGATTTCCTCTGATTTGATTTCCAGTTTCCTCTTTTTTTCATCTCTTTTATCATTGTTCTGACTTTAGTCATGTAAAAACGTCTATTTCTTTTAAATTTTAGAGACCAAAGAGATATTTATATGGCACAAGCCTATTTATTTATGGAAGATACCTCATCTAGGAAAGTTTCCTCTTTTTTGTCATTGGTCATTCCAAGCCCTGGCTGAGGCAGTATGACTACCAGGGGAATTTGAGATAATTTATTGTAGCAAATTTCAGTTCATGCTAAGGACAAGGACAGGTTGACTCGTACCTGAAGAGTTTTTATCTCCAGAATTTGGTTTATGGTGACTTAGAACTTTAGAAATGCTATCCTCCAAACTGATTGTTCTGTGACTGCTGAAAAGTTTAAAATCTCTCTAGACGCTCTCTAACTGGTGATGAGTGTTTTGTATTGCTATTTTTCTACGCTATCGTTGCTTGTATTATTTCACTATTAATTGCAGTATGTATTATTAAAGGCGTGCGTTCAGTAACGGTAGGACCTACGCTGGGACTTAGCTAAAATCTAGCCAGTCACGTGATCTCGTTTAAAATGCACGGCAATATCTCGCGTAATCTCGCTTTTTAGCGAGGTCCTTGCGTTACTGAACGCGGGGAGGCGGATTTTTTCAGGCTAATCAGTTCACCTGTTTTGTACGTAGAAAGGGTGAGAGAACTCAGTCGAATCGTGTACATTCGCAGCTTGTTGGGGCTTCATTAATGCTTCTGATGTCCTTTTGTCAGTGGTGTCTGTGACACTCGGCTACTATTGCCATCTTTGAAATATAAAATTAATAAAAAAGATGAAAACCCGAATGTTCCAAGCGTTGCGCTCTTCGTCAGAGGTAATGGGGAAGTAACCAATGGACACGGAGGGGAAATTGGGTTTAATTTGAACAATAGGCACCATGGAGTTGCGGGAAGCGTGGCAAAGAAAATACGAGGATGGAAGGCACTGAACTAGGATATCCTACGTTCACACGGAGACAAAGGCATGCCACCGAACAATACCGGAAGCCCTGATAAAGCAATCGAAGGCAATACTAAGACGATTTAACAAACTTAGGTTAAAATAACTAGGTCAAAATATTTAGCTAAAACCTGGCGAAATATACCTAATGAGTTTCCACTGATTTTACCAAGTTTATGTGGTTAAAAATGAAATCGTATTGAGCCTTCTATTCTCACAAAATCAACATTAGGAATGTTCCTTAGGCTTCGATCCGTCCGTTATTAACCAGAACACTGAAAGCATCAGTTTGGAAAACGTTCAGAGTTTGACTGGAGTTGGCCTACACTAAAATCGCGAATTCGAAAATGGTGCAAGTACGCATTGTCTGTTACCTGAATTGGCACTGGAAATGGAGTCCTAGCTGTCACCGTAAGGAATACGAGACCGATTTTAAGAAAGGAAAGACCTACGTTTTTGTAGCCAGCTTTTAATTAATTCCAGTTTGCAAACATTGTTTTGTAAATTTTCATGTGTAAGAACAGTTGTTCGCTTATTGAGGGTTCTTCCATTTCTGGCATTGCCTCCGTCAAGGAAGTCTTGCCGGCGAATGAAGTCGTCTTAGCTTCTATTTGTGTGAGCCACTGCCAGTGAATAATCCGCTCTTAAACAGTTTTGGATGAGTTTCGTGTTATAATTTTCAAGCCCGAAGTGTACGTAAAGACTCCATATCTTTGCACTGCTGCATTATAGTGTCAGTACAGTCGACATTCGTAACAACTACCACGCGATAGACGCACCAGAGTGAGTGCCCAACATTGAAAGTGAAAAACAACTCGGCATAACGATGATGCCGGCCATGTAGGCGTATGAATGAATCAGCCTTTCTGACCGAGTGCCAGATTTTGGTTGTTTTTACCGCTGGCTGTGAGAAGTTTTTTTTTTTCGCAAACCCTGTTTACACGACACTGCACTGAGACGAGTGCTGGATTTTCCAAATACAGTGTTCCGTTGCTAGAGTCAGTATATAAACGCGCGACTTGTCCGAAATAACTTGACACCGCTGACGCAATTTTGTCCCCGATTTTGTTTTGCTTTAGAAGGCATTGCAAAACCTTTTCGATTACGTTGTTCTGGGCGTAAGTCATTGGAGCTCTGTAAATGAAGTAGCATTTGTGTCCAGTTCAGGGAAATGTAAACGAGATATGGTGAAGAAGTAAAGCACCCTGATCTATAGTCGTGTTCTCACTGCGAATTACCCTTAGAATAACTTGGCCGAGTGTCCACACTGTACACGCTTTACAGCGCATGCGTGCACACAGCCTAAAAAATTGGGGGCTCGAATTTTTGAGAATGTGGACATTTTACTAAGATTCACGGGGTACGTTCAGAGCTATGAATTGTGCATTCGCCGAATTCTTTATAGTGGATTTTTGACTCGTTTTCTACTTTTTTCAGAGTTTTTATTTCTCTGAGGGGGACCTTTTTCCCCACTTCGGTCGAGCCTCGTGTTCCCCCGGGTGCTCGCATGCAGCGTGCGACAAATATAACGCAAAGATGATTAGACACCAGCACAGCTGGTCATTACTTCCGCCTTGTCTGAAGGTTTGCGTCCATACGACTTGGCATAGCCGGAACAAGTTGCCCCAGATCGATAAGGTGGGGGTAAGTTGTCACACCTTTGTCAAGCTGTACCAAAGAGCATCCACTCTACTACTAAAACTAGCACCAAATCGTTCCAGGTAACTTGCTCTGGGGTAGGCTAACTCGTAATAATGATTACTGATATTTTAGTTGTGTTTATGTGGCTAACCATGTCCTGTCGTGGTTTTTCCTCGAAAACTTCCCTGTACCCTTAAGGGGTCGTCCAGGGACACCTGTCGCCAATATGCGTAACGAGTGTAAAAGCTTATGTCGAAGCAGTAATCTATAACCCTGTTTCTGGTTTCGTTTCTGTCGATCACTGCAGTCGATCGACCTTAAATTCTAGTGAATGAGAAATAACGAGTTTCTCTTAGCCAATGAATCTACTTGTTTACCAGCTGTTAGGGTGAGCGGCATTCGTCAGCTTTTTTGCCTGCAAACCTGAAATTATAATTACATGAGTAACGTTGAAACCGCGAATGCTTTCATGTCGTAAAACAGCCGCCAGGTATAGTGTTGTACTGAGCGAAATTTCCTTGCGCAAGGCACATGAAGACTAACTGATACTAGATCGTTTAGCTTCGCCCTTGAGGTGAGGCCAATGACTTCCTCCCACGGGCTTCCTTAAACGAAATTTGAACATTTGAAATACCTGCAGGCATTCATTCTAAAAATAATAGAACTAATTAAGATTTTCTGAAGCCGGAAATTGTCTTGGAGACGCTGTAGGCCTACGTTGTTACATCCAATCGGTATCTCGAGTTTCATGCTTTCCGACCGCAGTGTTGTCTGATCTTCTTGAGAGCTGGGTATTCCGAGAGCATAAAACATAACCCCTTAATCGTTTTTAATTGAGATCGAGTCACTGTGCGTCTGATTTTCTATTGTCATGATGTCGTATTGTTGAAATTTTAAAGCTGCTTTTCGCGCTGTTTAGCTGACAAAAACGAAAATCGATTTAGGCCTTACTCTGTCACATAACCGGCCTCACAGCATTCCTTCACCTGAAAGGATTCTATTTCCGTCACCAAACAGAACCATCAGCTACTCAAGAAGACGCTTTACACTTTATTGGGATTGGCCAACTCTAAACTTGAGGATTCGAGCGTGGCGCACTAGCGCATTGCTTGAGGATTGAGTTATCGGGTGTTCAGCGTGGTAATGTTTTTAAACATCAAAGCCCTTCGGTTAATAATTCAACATTGACAGCTCAACAGGGGCGAAATGCGGCTTTAAACTATGACGTCATATTTCTACTGTGAACACACTTTTTTATATTTTCTGTTGAAAATTGTCTTCATTTATTTTGAAATACATTTAGTTTCTGTAAGATCATTAGCAACGACTACCAAAATAGCTCGCCATTTATTTTTCATCGTCAACCAAGTGCAGTATGCTCAGCCCTGACGAAACAACTCTTGTTTCTCAGGTTTCAAAGTTCACAAAAAATGAGTCACGTTTCCTTACAGACTGTCCAAGAAGGTCGAAATTGTTCATGGTTTAACGAAATGCCAGGTTTTTTGAAAATCGCGCCCATTCTTTTGCCAGTAACGTACTTCATTTACAATGGTATACATTAGTTGTTCAAGGCAATTTGAGATTAGGTTAGATGTGTTCAGTTCTTGCAAATGTAACCATGGAAACAAAATTAATTTAGAAAACACGTCACGAACGACTTCTCCATTGGTAGTTTAAGGATTTTCGAGTAAACTTTTCCGGACTGTTAAGTTATGCATGTGATTTACGCGCCCACTGTAAGATTTTTCCCTTCAATGAAACCCGTCAGTTTTTGCTTTATTTCCCTAACCTCGTATCTTAGCCTTATCGTAAATTTTTTGTTTAGACAAGAGTCATCGAGGACACGCATTAAACGATTGCAAATACGTTTACTCTGAACCGTTGCTAAATGGTCTAAAGACCACATTTTACTGAGTTTTAGGAAATGCACAACAAGATCTTGTCAGGTAAGATTATATGGTTACTATGGCAACATGTCAATGGAGATTTGGCAGCCGTGTGGTTTGCTACACGAGTTGTTCAATTTACTACACATCTGTTTAGGAAGTGTACCCTGTTCATTCACAGATTCGCCTTATTGCCAGTTACACCTTCACTTTTTACAACTTACCTGTTCCTTTTATAGATCACTTGTCTGCTTTGCAAAGCTGACAGACTAGTCGCTTGCTTTGTACTAAACTGAGTTGTCCAATTCGTAAACCACTTATCTATTATCGTACTAATAGCTTAACGTAAGTGAACGATGATATAACGAACATTAGTGTGCGTTTTCATTGCGGTACCATCGGGTTAGCTCTGGGAGTTCAATTCGAAAGCTGCTTGGCAAACGTGTGGAAAAAACACATTTTCCGACATATCGCTTTTAGGCTATAACAGTAATGCAAGAAACTGTTGACTAGGCAATAACTTTAAAGGTGATCACTATATTATTGTAATTATTATTATTATTGTATTAATGGTTATTATAATCATCATCATTACTATTAGTACTGTTATTATTATCATCATCATTATTATCATCATCATTATTATCAGTATTTATTATTGTTATTGTTATTTTTATTATTATTGTTATTATTTAATTGTTCGCCTTTCTCGTAATTTTTGTTTCTTAAAGGGACAAATCGGTGAGAGAAGTGGGTGGAATCGAACCCGCAACCCCGCGGTGGCAGCCTAACGCTCTGTTGGCAGAGGTGTATGTGTCAACCATGTGAATTGCAAGCATTGACCTAGTGAAGACTTGAACTGCTGATTTGTTGGAAAATCGGTCAGTCGGAAAATGGTATGTCGGTCATTTGGTCAAATGGGTGGACCGATGGACACCCAGGTTGCAAACGGTTATAAGCAAATCACTGATTTTTGTTCCCTCCATCAGAATAACGCACAAATGCATCGATGTACAATAAGAGTGTGTGAGAATGAAACCTGATTGGTTTTCTCACAAGAAGTTGACAGACGATATCTCATTGTTTTTGTTACCCTGGCAACTAAAGAAAACTCATATAGAGTTAATGAGCACCACGTCTCCGCAGTCAGATGACTGTTGTGTGCAGTAACAGGTTCTCCCAAATATCATGAACAAAAAATAAATAACGTAAGATCGATGCAACCGCGGAAGTTGTTTCTGTCTATTACAGTTTTCATGCTCTAAGACACTTGAGAATTGCTAAAACATGTTCAGTAACTTTGTGAACTCGTGGCGCAAACGACATGACTCTAACATTGTGCTGACCCGTCTTGACGGTCTTGATTATTTTCAGGAGCCTTTTATATTTTCCCTGGCATAGTTTCGTGCTCCACGTATTAGTACAGAAATTTGTGTATTAATGAAATACGCTTAAAAATTTTTGAAATTGAAATCCTTTACAAATTAAAAAACGTCTGAATTTGCCAAACGCACGTGTAGCTTGCTTGCGTAGACGACTGCTGTGCGTCATTACAAAACATGTACCATAAAGACGTCACATCTGCCCACTGACTGCAGGGACATGTCCTCGAGACAGTTCGAGGCAGAGCGCTCAATACAGTATTTTTTTCAGGTCTGGTCGCATCGCGTGGCGAAAAACAATTAAGCACGGTTCATTTAGCAAACACCGTATTCACATAAGGAAATTCCTTGAACATTGACCTCAATGGGGACGAGGAATTATATTTCCAAATGCCCACTCTGGTAATCCAATTCAACCCACTTACATAAGGTGCACACGTCAGTGATGTTCAAATGTATTTAATTAAGAGCACTTTCGTCTATGATTGCAAAATAAATGGAAACCATGTGAGACTAAGAAATTCCCAATTACTCCTTCATTTTCTTAAAAAACTCTAAACGACTCGCAACACGTTCGCCAAATTAGACGAAACATCTTTGAGCGTAATACTTTTTCAACATGGCATCGAATTTATCAAAGATTAGCAATGTTAGAGTTTTGAAACTTTAAATCGAGCAGAAATCAAATTTCTGGAGGCTAATCAAAACTCACTTTCAAACTCGATCACATACAGATAATTTCTGAAACAAAGCAAAATGCGAATAAGGTCAAAACTTGCGAAGTCGTTTGATATTCTACGCAAACAAAACGAAGAAACCAGAAAAGAAATGTAAATTGTATACTTTTAATGTGCCACTTTTCTTTATTGTCGATATGCATTGTTGTGAAATTGAAGCCGCGGTCAATTTTTCATTGTAATTCGAAATGTAGTGCTTCCAAAAGGAATGCATAACTCAGTATCCAGCGTTGACCAGTGGTATGCAAAACACGTAGACAGTAAGCGCGTCTACTGGCCAACACATATTATACTATGATTGGGCATCTGGTCAATTAACTGACCAGGCCAGTGACTCCCAGCTGTGAAACAAGACGCAAAAAAGCGGTGTCACCGGAGAATTTTTTTGAAGAAATATTTGTTTTTACGGACAAACAGTGCATTGCTGGATGGGATAGATTTTGTGAAGTTAATGACCAGAGCTATATTTTTGCGATTTTGTTAAAAATCACCAATTGTCACCTTAGTCTGCCAGCTGAAATCAAAACCGGACGACGTTCTTGGTGAAAACAGAATTATACAGAAATAAGCAGTAGCGTGAAATGGAATCAATCAGCCCCGCAATATAGCAGCCGAACACTCTGCCGTCGAGTTAAATCCAACACGTTAAATAGCAGAGTTCTTTTGACGGTATTTCACGTGAAGTCACCGGCCTTGATTCATCAAATGTTTCACAACGGCAACAATTGGCGATTTGTAATGAAATCACAAAACACTACGGATTTTGTAGTTTGAAAGCTGTGGTCAAAGATAATATTTTCGCAAAGTTTACCCCATCCGATAATAATCTTTAAAATATTTTCCGGCCCTTAGGAGGATATTGTCCCTGTTAATGCATGGGATTTGGCTTAACGGTAGAGCGTTCCGATGCCTTCTGTAAAATTACTTTCTCACGATACAGGTACTCGGCGGCACTCGACTATATTTTTGACGTTGGTGTAGCTGAAGAATTAGGATACTCACTCATTTAGAGAGTGGACTTGAAGAAAAATGACCCATTTGTCTGAGCTTCCATGAAGAAATCACCTTTCGTAAAGGTCAAATTGTTCCACAAACCTAACTTTCCCATAGGGATTCTCGGATAGCTAAATTGTTACCCGGTCCTAAAACAGCACAAAAAGAGATGCCACGCTTAAAAAAATGAATACATCATTTGCAGTCAAAGTTTCAAAAATATTGATACTATTAAAAGCTTTATGTGTGTTTGTAAAAATGAACCAATAGTACAATATCAAAATTCCAAATTTAATCTTTTTGTAGGGAATTTTGTAGGAAAAGTCACCCATTCGAAGGCAATTTTGTTACAAATGGAGCGCCATTTCTGGGAAAGTGGTCGTGAAAAAGAAAGTTCCCTTCTGAGTGTCAAATCCCGGAAGAAGTCCCCACGGGTTACACAGCCGAGGAGTTTGATCACTTTGTTTTGAAGTGAATTGCACTCCGGTCAAAACATAACGACTATTTTTTATGCATATGTCAAAACTCGTGCGTGCGCCAAGTATTTATGACCTGTGTTCAGGGCCGTTAAACTTGTGTAAGGTCGAGAACCGTGCTCTATAAGCCTTCAATAGACGTGGTGCTATATGCGAGTACATTTCCGCCGTATTTTCTCAAGAGCACAGGACACTTTAGACGAGTGGGTCAACAGTTGTTCAGTAAGGGACGAGTTTGCTCAAAGTTAATGGTTCAAACAGGGCATTCTAAAATTAGCATAGTCAGTTTGCCTCATCCAAACTCTGTGTTGCAGATTGCAGTACTGAGAACTTTCTGCGTCCAGTACTCTGCGTCGAAAGTACGCGGGAAAGTTCAACATGTTTAAAGTTAGTCAATAACTATTTTCTATCATTTTCATTGGTTTTGGATTGCCTAAAATTGAAACTAGATAAGTTTAGTACGTGTTTTCACAGTCTTTTGTTTTTTTTCAACAAACACGTCTATTTTATAATTGACAAAATAAACTTCTGACCAAAGTAGGCCGGTCTTACGACCACGATCAATACATATTTCTCACAACGGCCAGAAGGAGGCGAAATGAAATATTGTTGACTTCGACGATCGATCGCCTTAGTCTGCACTCCGCGTTGTTATAAAAACCTTTAAATCTATTAGCCTGTCAGTTTCGTGACATCAGTGGCATTTTACTGAGTCACACTAATTTGATTGAAAGAGGTTTTGATACTGAAACCTATTTAGAACCAACTTAGTAGAAGAAGTTTTGATCCAAATGTGATTAAAAAGAGTTTTGATACTTATACCTATTTAGAAGTTTTGGTTATTATTGAATCTCGACTTCCTTAAAGACGTTGCTTGTCCTTCTTCCGCTACAAATAACAACTTCTAAGTTGGACCAACTACTCTTATGAAACTGTTCCTTAATCAACTTAAAATGTGGTTTCTAAGCTTGGAAAAGAATTGACATTTCTTTTGTTACCTGGGATAAGATTTTACAAGTTGCCTTGTCACGGAGGGTCTTTTTACGTGCCCGGCGATCGCGGTCGTAGCAATGACAGAGCTCATTCCAAGCCCAGAAACCATTTCTCATCTGAGTCAGAATTAAGTTGGGACCAGTTTTATGGCGATAAGTGGTCTGAATCAACATTTGGGTTTCATGGAACTCGGGTTTATAGCCATTCCAAAAGATAGAAAAATGTTAAGTCTTCCTAAATTGTTTGTTTTGAAAGCTGCCTTAAATAGCGTAGTGTTACTTTTTCAAATATTTGGCAAAAGTTACTCACCGAAGTGAAAAAACACTGCGCATAAATATAAAACATACTCTGATCTTTTTTCTTTCATAAAATATATGCTTTTACTGGTTGACCTAGACTGTTGATATATTAGTTAGAATGATGGTCGCTAAATAAGGTTTGAGATAACTTTAACCGTACTATTGATAAACACCTTCAAAACACGGTGATCTTTGACAATTCATCACCCCACGATTGATTATTTAAAGCGCATACAAATACGACTTCAGTGGTTTTTGTCATTTAGACCATTTGCCGTTACGAAATTGATCTGAAGACGTTCACAAGCCAAAGCAGGTGTGCATTCTGGTCTTGGAAAGAAACTGACGGCTCATTGTTGCTTGAAGTTAAAATTTCCAAGTTGACTTGTGACGGTGTGTCATTGTATTAGACGAGCATGGTATGATGAACTTTTATTTCTCATCAGGACCAAAAATCACGTGTCATCTATGTAAGTTGAGAACAATTCTATAGTGACCTAATTCCTAAAGGTCAGTCTCTGCGACGGAAAGGAAGCAATTTTCTCTATGCGAAACGTACATTTGCGATCAATTTTGTTCAAACGTAATAGACTATAGTAATTTACTCCCAACAAATTTCTCGGCCTACTTACAGCTCTGATGACGAATAGCTTAAAATTAGGGAATTTTTGAGCAATTATGTGATTGGTGCGGAGGCGTTTTGAATTTTTTTGCCGACGCAACACAGATTAATGATTCCGATCCTTCTTCACAGCGTGCCACTTTGACTGAAGCTCCATTAATTTCATTTTTACATCATTCGTCTACACTAACACACTGTAGTGATATATTATTATTATATATATATATATTATTTCTGCACATCAGGGCAGTTTTACATACCTTTACCACATCTTCCATCAAAAGCAAGTATCTTAAATCGTATTAAAATTTTGTAACGAACCGTGATCCTACTCATTCGATTGCTCGCAAGAGTGCGTCTTGCACATTGCAAGCATTTTTCTTGCCAAGTCACGTGGTTTCGACGAGGATACGTTTTCAAGACTGAAACAAACGTTAAAAACCAGAGATCCTCAATAAGTCTCTCAGTTGATTGGATTACTCAAGAAAGCAACAAGTCAGGTAAGATGCATTTGTTTGCAGACACGCTGACTTTCTGAGCAGAAGTGATGAAAACAAATCAATTACGTAATTGGTATCCGTGGCCATATTTCGTGCCACATTTATGCAACGCTGTATAGATTTCATTTTTTGTAATTTTGAGTTTTTTAATCGCTTTTATTTTTGTTGTATTTATTGGTAAATTTATTGATAATGTTACCATATGCATTTTATTTATTCTTTCATTTTGGAAATGTTTATTTTTGTACCCACATGTAGTCTCATTTATTTTTAATAATGTCAGCTTATCCTAAAAAATAAATAATATTTTTATCATGTAATAAGATGTTGATTGAAAACATGCCCAGGCGCGAGTGCGCTCGCTTGAGCTGGACGTGAGTGCATGCATGTGCTTGTTTGTGCGCGTGCTTGTTTATAAACCGTTGTAAGTTGAAAACAACCGCTCAGCTAGGTGCTCCATTGTTCACGATCTGGTCTTCACTTTTCAGTTTCAAACGTAGGAGTTTGAACAAACCAAACTAGCTCAAAGGCATTACTGTCCACACACACTGCGCGTTCTCTTTTTAAGTCAGTATCCAACAACAGCTTTATAGCATAGTTAACGTCAACATCGTCTACAAAGACGTGACACCCATTTACGTGGTCAGAATCTCCACCGCTTAATTAAGACGTTACTTAGGAAAAACGATCTCTGTGTTTGGTTGTTTGGATGTAGTCCTAAGCCACAGCTGTGGTCGTGGGACGCATTTGCGGGAAGTACCTACATGATGTGGTTGATGCTTTGATCGCGTTCGTTGCACTTGGTCGTTTCCAAGGATGCTTGTAGGCAAGGCTTGCACAAACACAAACGTATTTCGATGTCACTATCATTATTAAGACTCCCAACAGTCTTTGCAGTAACAATTAACAAAGAAAAAATGCACATTAAGATGAAACTGCAACTAGTATCTTCCATTGTATATGTATATAAGTATTATCTATTTATTTTCAACATTTAAGGCCTTAGCCCACATGTTACATAAAAATTACAGGATAACACTGAGCAGCTTTTCCTTAAGGGCAGTGGCGTGAAATACAAATTTCATTAGATTATAGTCACCATTGTCGTCATCTAATAGTTGCGAGTCTACTATCATTGTAATTTCATTTTTCCGTTATCATTATGATTATCATTTCTCTGATATCACTATTAATGTTTTTGACTTGTTATCGTCAGTCTTACACCAGTCCAATTCCGAAGTCATTATGTTGTCGCTGCTACGTTGATGATGCTGAAACAAAAAGTTATAGAATGTTCAGTCATAACTGTGGTCACACGTTGTATTTTTTAGGTCCAGGCGATACTCACGGTTTTTTACGGTGGTTGGAAAAGGACATGCGAACTTATTGCTTTCCTAACGCGAGCGCACGAGTAAAAAAATAAATTCTTATGTCCTCTCTAAGCCACCGTACGATTTAATCAAATTTCAAAATTACTTGTTTTAACACCATTTACTGATTTCCATCATTCCATCTGTGATTACTCGACCACCCTGAATACAGTGCATTGTATTTCATCAAAAGTTGACGGGTATATACTCAGGGTCGTACCCAAACGAAATTGGCAGCTAATTTTCGTGGCAAATTAAGATTTGGTGTCAAGCTAGGAACCAATATACTTGTTCCTAGTGTCAAGTTAAGAACTTTCTCACACACTAAACAGGCAGGCTACCTCTGCTTCTCTTCCTGAAGCTATGTTTTGGCCGAACCAGTTGGAGACGGTGTCTAGAGACGCCAGCACCTTAAGTGAAAAACCAAACCAAATTAAAAAAATGCATTGGATGTCTAATTGCATAAGATGTTTTGCTTTAATAACGAGACAGGTGCCCTAAAAACGGAAATAAGAACGGTGATAATCGACAATAACTGATATTGTTGATTTGGTGGGACAAAATTAATAATTCAACTTTCTGTGTGGATTTTCAGCACTGAGTCGTAGGATTTTAATGAAAATAAGATTTAAATGGGATTTTTAAGACGAAAAATTTTATATATAGCTTTTGGTGTCAATAATATCGGAACTAGGGCTTTAGTAACGTTTCCCAATACTCGAATAACATTAAAACAATTAACGACTAATATGTGGCTTATCCATGGCATAGATTCACTTATTAGGGTCATCTTTTAAAATATTTACATTCACTATGAACAGATTACAACCAGTAGGGAATACATGAGTCCACGGTTTCGTTCACCATCTTGAATATTTAATTAGGTAAATCAAACAAACCAATTCACGCGCGTTTTCCATCTAAGTGAACGGGAGAATAAGACCTGTTGAAATCGATATTATTCTAAATATATAGAATGGATTCTCAGTATGCCATTCATTCGCAAGGTCAGCTACGTTTTCTCGAATTCCACCCCAGCGTCAGAATGTTTAAAAGTGTTAGTTAGCCCTTGTTATAAAGAATGCAAGTTTGTGTCAAAACAACCCTCCAACATCCACGCACTGGGGCATAAATTTAGTATCAAGCACTGTTTTTGCCATTTACATTTTATTTTAAGAGAAATCCACATTTTATTACTGGGTCCTTAGAGGGCGCAATGTAAACATAGGCTTGTTTACTCCACCTAATTCTCTAACGCGGTATTAAGTAAGCGCTACGCATGCCCAAGTCGAAATCGTCATTAGTCGCGTACGGTAGAGCGCGCGCATAACTAATCTGGAACATACATTATCAGCAACTGAATAGTGTTGCTTTAAAGAAGCATGGAACGCGAAAGCTCGTCAAAATGATTTTTAATCAATTCCTGACGAAAGTACCATTTCGCATAGTCTACTACAGAGTTATTAACTTTACCCTATTAAAAACTTCCAGAAAAAAATAGATAATTAACATACGCGCGAAGAAAAAAATAGTAGTCACCACAGAGTTTCTAATCTCCCTTCCACTTAGATAAATGCGCACATGCGCTCAGAGTCATTCAACAAACAGCTGACTGACAAGATGGGTATTAGCGGCAGATTATTGTGGGAGATCACACTCCGAATCCGACGTCAACAGCATAGTATGAGGCAAGCCAGTGTAGTCTGCAATTCTCCAAATATAACTCCAAGTGCATTTTAGAATATATTTGAAAACTATAATACGTTCATAACTAATTTCAAACAATTAGGACTTACACCAATTGCCTCTAATCGGACCAGCTGATGCTTGAACTAGCCATTGTTTTGCTTTCATCAAAGGTTAAATGTCACATTCTCCATATAACAGAAATATGCTACGTACCAAATGGCCGGTGATCAAATGTGTTGTCCGGACTTCAAAACGCGATGGCCTCACCAAAAAAAACTAGTTGCCTTGACCCAAAACACGATGGCCTGTGCTATAACCAGTTGGCCGGTGATCAAACACGACGGCCGGACTTCCTCAGAGACTCCTTTGAAAGTCTCAAAGTATTTAAGTGACATCTAGTGTTTATTTTTCGTACCTGTTTGTTTGGTTTGTTCAAAATCGGCGCTTTGTTCGGCCATTGTGTTTGAGCACCGGCCAACCCGTTTTAGGTCGGGCCACCCAGTTTTTTGAGTGAGGTCATCAGATTTTGAGGTAGCGGCCAACTCGCTGTTTTGAGGCCCGACCACTAGGTTAGAACACCGACCATTTGGTTTTGCAGTCCAGCCGACTGGTTTTGAAGTCCGGGCAAGTAATTTTGAAGTCCGTTCAAGTAGTTTTGAAGTCCGACCAATTGTTGATCCCCCTTGTGTCTTGCCATATCAAATAAACAGATGTGCTTTGCCTTGTGGGACGAAGTGACGAAGTTGAAAGATGCTTTTTTGAAAATATAAACTAAAAAATGCTGTGACATCAGCAGAAATTCAAAACCTTTACGAACAAACTGAACACATTGAATTCTGTTCCAGTGGCAGAAAACCACTCTGAATAATGCCAATTAGTCTGTTTTTCGCGCTCTAGGCCTCTTTAGCGCCTTTAAAACGTGGCAAGTTGACACTTTCAAATTTTCATCAGTTTTTGTTTGCACCGTGGTCAAATTAAATCATGCAACCGGTATTTGTTGCTAGTTAACCGTGTCAAATTTTTTTTACAACAACAAAAGGTGCGCTCTCTAAGACTAGAGTTTTAATTATTCAACGGCCGTTTTAGTGTAGACACACTAAAAAATCGCTAAATAATATAGGTTTGAGTGAAACCATTTTATTTGTAAATGGCTGCACATACATGCAGTTCAGTTCAATCTAGACATAAGGTTGTATTCTAATTAACGTGTGAAATGTCCGAATGGAACACCTTCTGTTTCTAATTGATTCGCGATGTCCCTTCTTTCCACAGGTTTACCAGGAAGAGAGAAAATCCACAAAACATGAGGATACGCGTTCTGCTCTACTTATGTTTCCTGACGGTAAGACTTCTTGTAATTACCTCCAAAAATAAACAGTGGTACTTATAGGGAAGAGCAAGGTTTTCGTTTAAAAGCACTAAGTCTATAAAGAAACTCCTACCTTTACACTCACCAATTTAGAACAAAGATGAGTTTAGTCAGTCGAAAGTTATCACTGAAATATAAAAATTTCCTAACTTTCAGCCCTCTTTGTTTTTGCTTCAATTTACTATTTTTCAATTATTTTTAAAAAGTAGGCAGGATTTCCACGGAAACCTTATTACATATGGCGACAGTTCAATGAATACCCATAATGCACGAGTTTGCTGTCACTCACTACGGCGGCCATTTTAGATGATGGTGCACCACCAAAAACAAGACCTTTTAAATTCAGTAAAGTTTTAAAATACTTGGAATTGTTTTTGAATAAGCATTGGTACGGCATCACTCTCGACTGAACTAACTTGAGTTAAAGTCCGTTTTGTGAAGTTTTTAACTGAAATGGATTGGAAAGAGGATCTTTAAAAGCACATTGCATCGTTTTCGTGCATCCCGTGCATTCAGATCGTGTTCTTTATTCACTCCGGCTCTGAAATTTGGTACAAAAATGTAATAATAGGTTAGCCATTGGACGTGCGGCTATTGACTCAAAAGTATTCTTCAGTAGTGGTTCACGCAAACAGATCAGATTAACGGCACATATAATGTCAACTTGCGCCTATATGCGTTTTGGCGCAAGCCCCTAGGTGGTGAACACGAAAACAAAAGCGAGGCATAGTTTTCAATGATGGACGCATGAGCCTTAAAGGAGAATGCCACTCAAAAAAGCAACCTATTTTGTGTCAATTTAGATCGAGTAGTTCTACNAACGGCACATATAATGTCAACTTGCGCCTATATGCGTTTTGACGCAAGCCCCTAGGTGGTAAACACACAAACAAAAGCGAGGCATAGTTTTCAATGATGGACGCATGAGCCTTAAAGGAGAATGCCACCCCAAAAAACAACCTGTCAATTTAGATCGAGTAGTTCTACTCGATAACGGCAGGTTCGGTTGCGCTACCTGACACCTGACAGCAGACGGAGGTGTTGAAGTTATCCAATGACGTAATTGGTTTCACACGCAGTCTGTTCAGCAGTTCACAACGCGGTTTAGTGGTGTCAGCTTATCGCTTGAAATCATCGTTTAACACCAAAAAATCATCAAACTTCGATGTAAAACCCTTAAAAATACACCGAGTTCTTATAAAAACGTGTTTTTTTATTTCGCTGTTATGGATTTACTGGTATTTGGATACACCGTAGCCTACAAAGTTCGGCAGGCCAATTTACCAAGGTCCGTAGCAGGAGTTTGGGGTCTGTTCGGAGATAAATTCGAAGTATTCTTCCGTGAAATACAGAAAGGAGAACCTAGATCTGGGTTGTTTATACTTGTGATTTTTTTAGTTCTAAACACACAAAACGCTTGTTTTCCCGGCCAGTGGCTCGGAAACCGATCAGGCCCGTGGCGGCCGCCGGGACTGGCACGAACATACACCAGCTTGAGTTGGAAACTAAACCTCCAGTCACGAAAAGAATATAATAGTGAGCCAAAGATATATAATGTGCACGTACTTATTTATGTGAATAGCCACGAAACTGAAAATCTATTTACTTGTCGCGGACCGCGAAGTCGGGTTTCCCTTCCACAGACGAAAAAAGGATATACCCGCTTTCTTCGCAGCTTCATAAGTTCGGACAAGCGAAAACCGATGCACCGCAACTATAGCGGGATTCACTCTGCAGACGAACCACTGACGTCGCTGCGTCATTCTCACCTTCCTCACAAGTTAAGGCGACACCCGTCTCGGCAAGGTGAGGTCGACTGTATAAGAGGCGATGTGAATATAGACCGATTAAGACTGTAAAAAAGATTAATAACATCGGGTGGCATTTTCCTTGCATGCCCGTATGTAAAGCACTTATCACTTTCGGGCTTTTCCCCGAGGCAAAAATTGGGTGTTGACAGATTTTTCTTTTGGGTGTCCACCATGCATAACTAAATCAAACTTCAGTTAAAGTCCTCAAACTATTTTATGCAAGTAATAAAGAACGTACGTTCATTGGATACTTAATCAACAAGAGCGATAAATTGATTAATAAAAAATTTGACTGTATATACAGGCCAAATTTTCACGGATTCTTGTTGATCGGATAAATGGAAATTATATGGCTGGACAAAACGAATATGCGTGGTCTAACAACTTAAAAGTTGTTTATGGGAACAGCACGCTCTTGCGGTGGGTGTACCAGGAATTGAAATTGTATCCGACGATTTTTTGTCGTGCTGGTTGATAAAAAAGTTCCGCTCTAACTGATTTACTTCCTGACTGTGTTTAAAAAACAGATCTTAAAATCTGGAAAGAGAAATTAAAATGATTTGAGCATCATCAGGATGTTTTTGAACGGGCCCTTTTATTCCTTGGAGGAAAAGTTCGTGCAACGTGAATGTAACTAATATGAACTGTAATGATGGCGCAGTGCTATCCAGCAAATTGAACAGTAGATGTATCTTATATTTCATAAAGTTCAGAACAACAAAAGAAAACCAACAGCGCCGGGATAAGTGTTTCACGATTAACAGGAGGTTGAACTACATGTACAAGTTTACTATTTAAAGTTTTATAATTTTTTATNGTATGAAAGTATGTATGTATGTATGTATGTATGTATGTATGAATGTATGTATGTATGTATGTATCTATGTATGAATGTATGTATGTATGTATGTATGTATGTATGAAAGTATGTATGTATGTATGAATGTATGTACGTATGTATGTATGTATGCGTGTATGTTTGTATGTATGTATACGTTCCATATACACTTACATTTTCTCCATCATTATTTTTCGGATGTCAGATCATTTACAAATTACAAGAACGAAAAAATACAGGTAGGCCTACAGAGAAACACAACTTTGGCGCCATGACGTATAGGAAATACCATCTACACTTGTTTAGTTCTAGTCGCGTTGATCAATTTGGTTTCACTTAAAATGAAATTAGAGGAGTTGGTAATTTGTTTCTTTTTTTACTTCCCGCTTAAAGCACTTGGTAACAGATGGAGAAATCTTGCTCTTCCCGTGCCAAAGTTATTGCGTATAACTGCTAATGAAATCATTGGTGTTGCCAAGTACGAATAGAGGGGGGACTGGGTAGATTGCTATTTTCGAACACAAGTGACTGAGATTAGCCGAAATAAATGCTATCTTCCGCGGAATTCAATTTAGTTGAATTCATAATTAGCTTGAATGTTCAAACAACGAATCTTAAATTGAAATTTTTAGGTGCTCTAAAACCTAGAACTGAATTTTTAAAAAAGTTTTAGTCAATGTTGCTCATTACGTGAAACAATTTCTTGACCTTCAAGAAAGCTTAGTAGAGTTCACACCCTTTAGTCTGTTTCTCCCGGTAAAGAACCTTTCACGGACTAGTTAATATTACATTGTATCAGAAATTAGTATTCTTTAAAGTGTACACAACGTGACTCTAGTACCTCAAAAAATTTTTTATTATTATATCTTACTAGATTTCAGTGCCTTTAGTGCACAGCTCATAAACAAACACGCAAAAATTGAAAAAATAATAATTATGTACAACTTCATGGGTTGAACCCAAGTCGTTTGCCATACTGTTCGGATCAGAGACAAAGTGTGAAGAGAAAGCAAAGTACATTTAGCGTCGAGAAGTTTCGTAGAGGGATCAAAAGATGTGTTTCCGGAGGCGGCAGCAACAGCAGCCAGGCGGAGAACGTCTTGGTGTTCCGAAGGACACCAAAGTTGCGCAGAAGTGGCATCGCTTCGTGCGCCGAACGAGAGTGTGGGACGTCATCGTGGACCAAGCGATTCGGTCCGGGGCCACTCTGTGTTCTGCCCACTTTGAGGACTCGTGTTTCGACTCCACTAGAGCCACAGGAGATGTTACGATGAAGGCCTGGTTCAATAAAGGACACTATTTATCATTCAGAAACATCAGCTCTTAATTCAGGATCGTCTGTTGGATGACTGCGTTGACTCGCCTAGACCGAGGCCGCTTCTCTCGCGGGAGGATCCAGTTCGTAAGGCTCAAAGTAGAAAAGTACGCTGCCGGAAGCACATTAAACTTATTCTCGCTTTCGTGCAACCCCATTTCCTCATCCTGGCCACCATTCCCGTACGTTTCTTCATAGTATTCGTTCAATACTTGCTCATAATCGTCGTCGCTTTCAAATTCCCTGCTCTCCGCCATTGTTCAATGCTAGTCACTGATCTCTTGTGTTCAACCCATGACGTCACATGGCGGGAAATGTGAAAATTGGCAAAATTGAAAGAAAAATCAAAATTTCGAGCTAATTACACAAAATAAACATGGGTTTAGCTAAATTTTACGCCATACATTTAGTTTGTGGTCAGCGGTAATTCAAAATGTGCAAAAATCCATGGTGTGTACTGTTCAAGCCGAAATGTATTTTTCCAAATGCTGTAGATGTTCAAGCTAGCTTTGAATACTTGGCAAAACGTCTGCTGAAGCTATCAGCAAGGAGTGTAGTAGTATAGGAGAGTTCACTTGTGAGTTCGCTGTTACCGCTACTACTAGCGCCGCCAAGTGGTGAACAAGCTACGGTCAACCAGGAAGCGCCAAAACAATGGGGACGGACGCATTTTGCAGTGCGATAAATTGCATGAATTCATCCACGAAAACCCCAGACGTGTCATTTTGTA
>NMRA01000016.1:462299-589351 GCA_002633005.1 Phoronis australis
TGTAACCCCACTGGGAGATGGTCAACACCCATTTGGCGCCCACATGGTTTTTGCCTTGTACCCCATTAGCTGTCACCTGGGGGGAATTACCCTCTGAACCCCCATGAGCAATCATTCAAATTTTATTATCCATGGAGGTATGAACTGTTATAAGGAAAAATAATTTGCCTTGTTAAGAACTCAAACATGAAACAAAACCCTGATAGATTTTGAAAGGAGCTTCAAGAGAATAAAAACAAATACACTTTAATATTGATTAAAATACACATTTTCATTCTCATTCGATTATAAGTGGATGTTAGTTTACGTATTCTAACCATTTTCAATCACACAGTAATTTTATTGCACGTTGAACGTCATTAAAGTATGAATTCATCAGTGTTTACATTGTTTCGGACTGTGCTCCTAAGTAAGTATTGATTATTCACCGCTTGGAGCGCTAGTGTTTCGACCGGTAACCATTGCGGCGAATGGTAAAATGGCGGAGTGAACTCTCCTATACTCGTACACTCCTTGCTATCAGCAAGTACGGTTGACTGCATCGCACGTGGCCACGTGCCTAAACGAGTTGTCTGACAAAGGTTGGACTTATTACTCACCAGTTCAGGAGGGACACGCCACATTAAATCAAATTGGAAAATGCGCAAAACATGTCTTAATAAGTGGTTGTAATAAATGGTTTTGGGCAATGACGGATATCTACACATTTTTGAAGTGTTTAATTGTAATCTCTGAAAATCTTTTTATGTAATATTTGCGTACATGTGTGTAGGCCTATATAGTCCTTTCTGTTTTAGGTTTGTGCGGTTCAAGGTTTGATCCGTATAAAAAGTAAGTAATATCAACAGATTTTGTCATAAATGCAATAACAAATATTTAGAGGTACATTCCATCTTAGGAGCACCGTTCCGTGACACTGGCACTAGTAACTTACTTGCAACGAGAAATCTTGTCTTATGATGTCTCTGAAAATGTAACATTCTAGCCTCGCCGTCCAATTACTTCATTAGAGGTTATTTGCGAAGCACTCACGATTCACAACAGGGGTGGATCCAGAATTTTGAGTTAGAGAGGGCCAGGGCACAGTATTAGCCAGGATTTTGCCCGTCAGACATTCATTCGCACCCCCGAACTGCCAATGGAATTTGGGAGAATTTTAGGGGGGCATGGCCCCTCCTCCTAAATCCGCCACTGGTGTGGGAGGGGAGGGGGGCGTGCGTGCGTGATCTCGTACGAAACTTACTTAACGTAATACACCCCTAATGACTTCTTTTATCGGGATTTCGCACAGCTTTTCATGCGCGCACCCAGAGGGAGGAGGCTCGGGCGGTTCGAACCAGTCCCCCCTAATTTGGCAAAGTGGCAAAAACGTCCGCCTCAGAGAAACAAAAACTCCGAAAAAAGTAGAGAACGAGACAAAAATCCACTAAGAAGGCAGGAACTACCAACAACATTCGGCAAATGCCCAATTGACCTATCGCCAGGATTATGACGGACGGCTTAATTGACCAATCAGAACGCAGCATTCTTGGCACACCTTCGTCTGCGTTTCCAAGCCGCCATTTTACCCGACAAACCACAGGTAGTCTAGGAAAACTTATTTTAGTCTATAGCTCAAGAAATTGTCCGCTAAGAATGGTGAAACGGTGTTGATATGGCGTGTGTAGCACCGACAGCCGTTATGCTGCTCCAGAATAATATCTCTGATCGCACCCTGTGAATCTTAATAAAAGGTCCACATCACTCTAAAAAATTCGAGCCCCCATGTTTTAGGCTGGGTACGCGCATGCCTTCGTGGGATGTCGTCAAACTCTAAGCGAAGCATTTGATCGCGCTGGCGTTCACTGAAAGCACCCTTCATTTAACTGATTTGCTCTTCCTGATAATATTCAATAAGACATTTTCTTCACTGGGCCAGCTCAGCGTCGAAAACTTTAGCACCAGCAGCCACCAGTTTCACCAAGTTCACACCACGCCCCCGATTGTACCTACGCTGTGTTCAATATTTAATTTCTTTTAGCTTGTCCTGGAAAGAAGGCTGACATTGTCTTCATGCTGGATGAGTCCAGGAGTATCTGGTACAAACATTTCTTCAACCAACTCAACTTTGTCCGCCAGGTGGCGATGACGTACAAAATCAGCCCCAACGCGGTCCGCATTGGAATGGTCACATGGTCTACAAGGGCGCTCAAACATTGGGATTTGAACCAATTTAACAGCAAACCAATGTTGCTGCACAAGATATTTACAGTGCGACAGTCTGGTAAGGTCTTTGGCAAATAACATTTTTACGAATAGCAATCAAAATATAAATCGGTAAATAAAACAACAAGAATGGATCAACTGAAATTTGAAAATTTCGGATGTAATAACTTCGTTTGTCAACAAAAACAGATATATTTTCTACGTTACGAATAGCAAGAAACGTCATATAGGGCTTATACAAAGTCTATGGGATAGTGGTCACACCAGTAGCAGACTAGCGATCTGGTAGAGTTTTAGTCACTTGGTTTTAGTAATATTTCAAGCTGCCAAAAGTTCCGTTATCACTTTCAGATACGAGTAAACAGGTAACTTTCATCCAATATTAATTGCATGTGACTACGTGACACTCATTGATTTTGAATTGGATGACTCGAATCTTTGAACTACATGTCCTGGGATGATGGGCGCGCCTCGATTTTTGCAATCCGTAAAAGTCGGAACCCCATTTTTCCGGCCTCAACCCCATTATTATGAGTGAAACGGACCATGACAGGAAACAGTTTTTTACGGGTCCAGAAACAACTGAAATTTGAATAGGCTGGGGCTTAATTTCTAGTTTGTATTACCAATTCACTCAAAAGACTGGAGAGACATCACCAATCCACTACTTTTCACTATACTAAAAGTGACTTTTAGAGTCATTCAGATAATCTGTCAATTTGATTGTTATAAAAAAATAAAAAATCTACACCCTTTTCTGTCCATTTAGAAAACTGTTGGTGTCATGTTAAAAGTGTATCATGTCGGAAATAAGTTTTAAAATTGGTCTAGTAATCTTTTTCACTAAAATGAAGCCGAAGTATCTTAAGAGGCAATACAGCTTCTTGTACTGTGAACAGCTACCACACTTGTGTCTTTGCAGGTGGTACCCAAACAAACACCCATCTGGCTCTGACGATGGTACGACATATGTTCAAGCAAAATGCGCGACCGGGAGCCGACAAGTTGGTGATCCTGATGACCGATGGCGCGTCCTCGAGAAAAGGACTGACCGCCAAAGAGGGTGCAAAGTTATTGGCGGATGGCGTCAGAGTGTATTCTATCGGAGTAGGACACAATGTAAATACCTCTTGTTAAAAAACAAACAATTTCTAAAACCAAGTATCAGTCACAAATGTGTAGCTTGGTCACAACAGAAGTGACTTGTTTTGATAACTTTCTCTTGTGTCACTAGGTTGGCTACATTGCATACGACACTTCCGTGTCCCAAATCGTACACTAACTTGGTTCCCGGGCCTCACAAGCTGACGTCACGGATTGCTTGTGAAGACCCCAACCAATCTCGTGGGTCTGTGTAGGAGACTAATCGTACACACGACCAGCGCCATTTTAAAGTTATAACGGCCATCTTGCAAAGCCCAACTTCAAGTGACAGTTCGGTATTCAATTGAGACCAGGTTCTCTAACCTGATTTGTCGATCACGACATGTCGCTTCATACGCCGAGCACGATCCCAAGGTTCAACGACCTGTCCGTTCTTTGCAAACCCAAAAACCACTTCTCGTTTGAGTAAGGGTCAAGTTGAGACCAATTTTAAAGTGATAACTGGTCTGAATCAAAAGTTCGTTTCTTGGGCGGAACGCAGGTTCACTAAGCCTTTTAACCGTGGTTTCATTTCGTAATAGTTCAGTAAGGATAATTTTGACAAATAAATTAACATTTACAGCTAGGAAACGTTGTTGTCTATATTCAACCGCTTCCTTGCAATTTTATATAGGTTGCCATGGACGAAGTCTGTTCAATATCCTCAACGGCTGCGCCACCTGTCGAAGAGCCGGAATACGATGATGAATTCGGGGATTATGATTACTTGGACGAGTACGAAGAACCGGAGCCTGAAGTGAAAAGACAATGCTTCCAAGCCAAGAACTTTGAAGCACTCAACACGAAACTGAAAGACGAGCTGATTGAATCGACATGTGAAATCAAGGAAATATTGACCGGAGGTGTGAATCTGGTGTTTTTTTTTCGTTGTTCTCTGTTCTTATTTTCATATGAGGATTTATAGCCACTGCTAGGTCTCATTAAAACTGTTAATATTTAAATTTGTAGCAAGCGCCACCTAGTGACTTCCTGGAGAACTGCGTGTACAAGTATAAACAGGAAAAGAAACAATTGGTAATTAAATTGCGGTTTTAAAGAAAACACCACAACTGATACACTTAAAAACAAGTGTAGTGTGAACATATAAAAACTAGTAATTCCAAATATTACGGAATCGTTATTTTATGGTGAAATCAACAAATATAAAAAATTGTGCCTTGTTTCATTATGATAACAATGAAATATTATTATACACATTTACATAAAAATAGTCTCGCGCAGAAAGAGACTTTCCTGAGATTGTAATTGTAACTGGTCCTCTGATGGTTTCCGGCACACTGAACAACCCGAGGTTGTTTGTAAATTAGTACTTCATGTGCATGTTTCACAATTTAATGAGATTATTAGTTTTTAAATGATTCGTTAAATGTGGCTCATTGGGAACGGAAAAAGGACACACAAAAAACGCCATGCTCATTATACTTCATAAGCAAACACGCGCATTATCTTATTTAGATCCTGTCCACGTGTAGGCCCTAATCGCATGTTATTTTCGGACGACCAAAGCACGACATTACGTTGTAATATAGGGATTCAAAAGCAATGCCAAACGACCATCTCTGCTTTTGATAGCTTACTCTGCTTCCCTTTCTCGTAAATTGTCTCTTTGCGGAATTACTTTTTATTTCTATGCGAGCCGTTTAGTCGATAAGACGGTCTCGCCACCTGGTGACTGCATGCATATGTAGGCATACAAGAGTTAGCTACTGCATCTTTCATGCTTTGGCGCAAATATCTACGTGCGAATCCCTTGTGCAAAAAACCATTTTGTACAGAACTGCGTCTTTTCGAATGCCAGAGGTATCGGCAAACCCTCATAAATACGTGCGTACGCGGAAAAAATAACAACTGCATGTACTCAATTCATATGTTATCTGAAAAAGTCCACTTCTCTTGTCATGTCACATTCGCTTATCTAAAGACATTTCAAATAATCGGAGTGATAAAGATTTTGCCCGTGTACTTGAAAGAGTTTTGATTTTGCGTACATGTGTGCATGTGCATACAACAAAAATATAATTTTGAATTTGATTAATTCATGCCACTAAAGCTACCTCCGATACTGAAGATCTCCCAAGAGAGTAATCAGTGTACTTGTACTGTAAGAGCCTAAAGCCAAGTGTTAATTTGTAGAGTGTAACGCCACCATTGAGGCTGACGTCGCCTTCGTCTTGGGCTCTGTTCACCAGAACCCCCCGGGCGCCAAGCAAACCGTGGGATTCATCAGGACGCTAATAGCCAGCAAGAACATGTTCCTCGGTCCAGTACAGGTACTTGAAGCACTGTGGGGATAAATTCCGAAATGCGCTCTTTGGAGCATTTAAGACAAAAGCTTTATGAAAAATAATGCTATAATATGCTTATTTGTGTAGGCCTATTGCATAAACTGGCTTAATCTTACCTACTTGATCACAATACGTGAATGTCACTGAACTGGGTTCAGACGCATTCTTTGTAAAACGAATGCTTGATGTCAGCACCAGAGTTTCATCTTTCTGGCCGGATTAGAATTACTTCAGCAGAATCTCATAGGCCGCACTTGACCACTCCGTTCAGGCAGCCGGGACAAATTGATAATACATCTCGGCTGCGTTTCGTAGTCCTAGTATAGTCGCGAGAAAAGGTATTGTGATCACGTGATTTACTTATCATACACGGTGATATCTTGTTGCGTGATCGCACGTTTTCGCAAGATTTCGTGCTTCTACGACACGGAGACTTGATTGGGTTTCGATGATGACTTCTGGTTTGAAAGCCAATCAAATGCCTTAGTTGGTTGCACCGGCTGGACCGGCAAAGTGAATAAAGTGCAGCCATTATCTTCAACCAGGGGTGCGTTCCGTAGTCGCACAGAAGAATTTCACGAAAAAGCAAGATCAAACAAGACCACGCAAAATCACGCGAGGGAATCGATGGCGATGGCAAGTGTTTCGCGAGTATGCTCGGGAGATAACTAACATGGGCTACTCTAGCAAAATTTATCAAATGGCGGTCACTCAAGTGATTGGTCGATGAGGTTGCGCTGTTGAATTGTGGGATAGAAGTCACGTCTTTCGTTCAAGAAGCGAAGATTTGTCGCCTCAAGTTCAGCGCACACTGGGTCCACGGAACGCAGCTCAATGACCGTTTCATAAGTTAAAGCCAAATTGTTACCATTAGTTTATTATAGTCGATCTTTGTGAATTCCAGCTGGCGCTAGTTCCCGAAGATTACATAAGCCTTGGGTTTGGCTTCAAGACATATGGGTCCAACCGCAGCTCCACCTTGTCCCACCTGGACTACGCATTGACGAGATTCGAGACGACGGCAGATCTCCTCAATACGATGCAGTAAGACATCATAATTAAATCCTGCTTTAACAGAATAACGTGTCCTTCCAGACAACTTTTGCACATCAGTTATGTTTCGAATTTCCACCAGGAACGGAAGAAATAGACCCTGGAGAGAAAAACCTAGAAATGCTTTAATGCAAACAATAGTATATGTACAGTACAAGTTGCAACATTCGACTCGTGTAAATAAGCTTGCCGATTACGGTTCTTGTGCATGAGTAAATGTTATATTTTACGCAATAATTTACTGCAACGACGTTCAAATTGTAGAAGATTATCCATATCATTGCAATTACTGTCGAGAACACGATATAAATAATTGCTGTTTAAGATTAAAGAAGCTATGTACCCGCGTTCCGTCGAAGAAGCAAGCTTTTGATTTAAATCATTTACTGCTTTAAGATTAGTCTCAACTGCTCCTTTTCCAGAAGAGAAGTGGTTTTGGGGCTTGCAATAATTGGCAGTGACTGAGCTCGAGCAATTACGAACTGCCAGTTCTTTCAAAGTCCTGAAACCAACTTCAATTGAATTAAGGAAATTTTGAGGCCAATTTCATAACGGTATGATTGTGCTCTGAATCAAAAGTTTTTGGTGACGGAAGGTGAGATTATTGCCGCTTTGGTATTTCATGTTTAAAGTGACAACAACAATGTCTTCTTTTAAGGTTGGGTTACTCCCGAGTCGCAAGACATCCTGTATCACCGGTTCTCATTCTTGGTGCATTTCATATTTACAGAGACCGCACGTTCAGTGAACTCGAGGGTCATCGTCCAGGGGTTAGGAAGGTTGCAGTAGTCATGCTTGACCGACCATCAGCAAGTAGAAAAGAAACCATTCGGTCGGCGGCAGCGGCAAGAAAGAAGGGCGTGGAAATTGTCTCTGTTGGTACGTACAGTTAAGAGGAGTGTGGAATTTGATGTTCCTGTTGAAATGGGTGAAGGGTTGAGGCGACGGACTTCACCGTGTGGAATTGATTGTAGACATAATAGTGTTGTCGGTGGTGATTATGAAGACGACATTGATGACGACATTGTCAATGGTTTGATGGATATTTTAGTACGATGGAGGTGGCGATGGTGGTCGTGGTAGTTGTGTAAGTTGTTAAGAAAGACGGTGGGTTTTGTGGTGTTGATTATGGTGGCGATAGTGATGGTGGTTCTGTTGGTGATGACGATGGTGGTGAAGAGGATGACGATGATGGTGATGTATTGATCAGGGGCGGATCCAGGATTTTGAGTTAGAGGGGGCCAGGGTAGAGTATTAGCCAGGATTTTGCCCGTCAGACATTTGCACCCCTGAACTGCTAAATGGAAACTGGGAGAATTTTAGGGGGGCCATGGCCCCCTTGTCCCCCCTCTAAATCCGTCACTGTTGATGACGCTAATTGCAAAGGTGGTAGTGGTGGTGACGATGACGACCACTGCAATAATTGCAGGCATTTGCCGATACATTGTCCTCCAGTAACACATAAAATATTGAGGTTTGTTGATAAATCTCCGTGATTGAGAAAGTTGAATTCTTTTCACTCTAATGTTTGATACTGCAAACCGGGCACTTGTCCGTTAGGGAAAATTTATTCACAGTATCGTTACCTAAATGATTATCTTTTTTCAGTTCGTAATGGAGGTTGATAATCGACATTTGTGTTTGTTGCTCGTTTGCAGGAATTGGCAAACAGTTTGATAAGGTGGAATGGTCTCGTATAGCAAGCAACCGGAAAATGAGAGTGCGCATCCCTACATATGACGCGTTATGGAAGTCAGCCAATGAAACGCTGTGGTTCCATATTTGTCCATAATGCTGGATTTCGGAAATCTCTAAATAAAAATGGCATGTTGTTGCGTGCTTTTTGACTCATGTGAAATTGGCCTCATGCATGTCAGGCCAAGCTGCCGATTGCAAAGGGCTCTTAATTATTAAGATGGTCGTGGAACTGAAGGCTATTTGTGCCCTAATAGTGAAACCTGGGGCACAGAAGAGAACGAATGTGGAGTCTGCTTCCATGGATTGGATAGAATTGAAGATGACAATGGTCAACTGAAGACGCAAACGTTTTTGATGAAACGTTTTTTGGAACCATTTCATACATGTGAACGCTGTCAGCGGCACAACGAGTGGCAACTGGAGGTTAAACGTGAATATCGAAATGATTGTTTTGTGAATGGTTGGCACAGTGACGGGTCTAGCTAACTTTTAGATAACACAATTATGAAATGTTTCGGCAATATGTGTAAAGTTTCATGTTGATTTGTACATGTATTTAACGACGCCTGTTGGAATAAAGGTTTTAATGCTATCCTTTTGTTTACGTGACTGTTAACATCGCCACAAATACTTAGTGTGCACCTCCACGGGTGTTTTGTGACATATAGGAACCCGTCCTCAGTTACAACCCTGCATTCGTCTAGGACTGCATTTCCTCAAAAACGAAAAATGAACCAAGCCAGTTAAGCTCTTTAAATCGATCTCATAATATTGCTTGTCGTCGTAGGATTTGATTTCCGTTACCAAGAAGAACACCAAAATCATCAGCGTTTCAAGAAAACACTTCAGAATTTATTGGGGTTGGACAACCGAAAAATTTTGCGAAATCGAAAATGGCGCTTGTATTCGTGCCTGTGACTTCATTTGACGGCTAGACAATTCAAGATCAAATGAGTGTTCTTTTGCACCCCAAGACCTTTAGCCAAGAATTCAACATCGGCGAAGTTCCCCTTTAACCTTTTTACTATTAGTTTTCTAAGTTAATTTTCATGCAAACCTGGCCGCCATTTTATCGGTACACCACCAGAAATAAAAAAAAAATTATCGAAAATGCCATATCAAATTTCATTAACTTTGAATAAGCATCACATAGGAAAAATTTTTGCCCAATTGGTTATAATAAAAATGTAAGTTCGCAGCTGAACTAAAAAGAGGGTAGTAATCTTTAAGAAAAACAAAAATAAACTGAGTTCAAAATGTAGGACTACAAGATCAATGCTCCTAATCATTTGCTATCACGTGACAGGGCAGAGTCGGAGTGAAGACACATACACAGACATCTGCTCCATTAGACTCGAAAGAATCACAATTGTCACATTTCCTTATATCACTGCCTAGCAACTGTTTGAAATAGAAATGATACCATTCAATATTTTTTGACGATTTGGTGTCTTTTCGTGCGGCATCGGTATGAAAAACTGAGCGCGTATTAAGTTTCTCTAAGAAAATTTGCCTTGATTAACCACCGTATAGAGGAGTCGAACAAATGAATACACTCACTACACAGCCAGAAGGCTGAATGTTACTCCAAATGGTAGATTTCCTGCGGCTGGTCAAGCAACAATTAATTTTGGAAGAAGTTTGTAATGTTCTACATTAAGTGTTGTTACATAACTATTTGGATTATAACTGAAACAATCGTCCTTCACAAAAACTCGCCGATGCAAATTATAAAAAACATTATTTAGAGAGATTTTATAAAATCACAAAAATGCATAACAGTCAACCGTTCCAATACAATGAGACACTCTGCACGATCCCGCAGACAAACACTATGCACACATGCAAGTTGTGCGGAGCGGTTAGAAGTTAGTAATGTTTTTTAAAATACAAAGTAATCTGTAAATATTAAGAACAAACTACGAGAATAGACCTCTTTTTACATATTCGCGCACATACACGCACCCACAAACTCTGTACATGTATTTGTTTCATGGGAGTAGTGTAACAACCTTACCAAATGCAACATTTTGAAAAGCAAAATTTAGGCCTAATGCACCAAGTTTTCAGCCGTTCGCTTCGGGTCCGCAAATATTCATTTACATATGGGTAACATGTTTAATTCTACGTATATAAATTGGCAATAGATCCTACACCCTGCACATTCTTTTGTAATCCAAGCTTAACGCAATTTTCTCTTTGTTCACTTTTCAATTTTAATAATACGATCGAAAAGTCCTCTTTTCAAGGCAATATCTGTCTTCCTTTTTACGACTGATACATCCATTGTTTGACAGTAAATAAAAAATCCGTGAAACTGTTCTCTCAACCATAGAGCAGTAGACCGTTGAACACGTGTTCACATTTTCGTACGAATCTTCCCATCTACTGAAAAAATGGACTTCCAGCACTTTCACACTAGTCAAGAATCAAAGGTCTGAACGTGGTGCAAGAGTTTGGAGCGCTTTTAAACATCTGATACACGATTGTTAAAGTAAGCGAGTTAAAAATGGCCATCTTTAAAAAGACTATTCACACGCCGTCTGATGAGGGGGCCACTCATCTAGTATACCGCATGAGAAATTCACATGCGAACGTGCCGTGTGATTTGCCTTCTTATCGTCTAACCCCAAATCAGAGGGTAGATCTGCCTTGTTACTGTGAGAAGTCTGCATTCCATTGACATGATTTATAATCAGACTCTGCCCGCCAATGGAAATCGCACTTGGCAAATTAGGGTTAATATATGCTAATTTCTCGCATGACGACGGCTAGGACGCCTTTGTGAACGCCCATTTTAAGCGCTTAGTCTGCCTTCTGAGCAGACATCCTTATCAAAATCCACATTTTCTCGCCTGTTACTTACCGTCAGAATATTCAATCAAAACATTAATTTCGACATACACGTACACCGTTGTGTGAAACGCGAACCTAAGGAAATAGATATATTACCTAAATAACACTCAGTATACCTATATATCACCAGTTACACTCTAAAAAACAACAACCACCCCCACATCCCATCCCAACAAAATCGCAGATCTTTCAGAGTCAGACAGTTTAATACAGTCTGCTTTATAACTGTGACTGATGGTCCCCATCATCTCATTTGTTAAACTACTTGCAAATGAGAAAATTGAAATTTGCGTAGGGTTCTACGCGTAGCTCTATTACAATTAGAGGTCGTGCCTAAACAATTGAACTTGTTCGCAAAATTGGTGTGCAAAAAAGTCGAGTCGTGTGAGTATCAATATATATATATAGGAAACTTAAAAAACTGGGAAACAGGAGAATAATTGCTACTAACGCGTCATCACGCGTTGTCAAATTGGCAAGGTGCCAACTGATGGATGGTTAGAATAGAAGAGCCGTCATAATTGCTGAATTCATTTTTTCTGTCTTGATTAACTTTCTTAACCTCTGCAAAAATTCAAATATTGGAACTGGCAGTTGAAACGACAGTTCACGTTCCAGCCTGTGGTGTTTCTTACGTTAACGTCGTCATCATTAGCTCAACCGTTGGAAGCACCTGCTTCTGTAGAAATTTCAATTTATTTATGCGTTGCTTTTAGTACGAATTCACTATTATAAAATCAACGAATTGATTGCTTTAAGAACGTGATGGTTTTGCTGAATTGTCAGAAGTAGATAGAGGGTTGTTGGCTCCCAAATAATTTTTTTTGACTTTGAAGATATTTCGATTGCAATGAACAGAAAATAGCCCGGTGGGTTAACAGGGCGGCAGTGTGGATTTGTGGGAAAAGTATCCGTTTCCTTTACTCAAGGTCATGGGTTCGAGTCCCACTGGGACACACTGCCAGAAATTTGAGCTGGGTCTCTAGCTCCTCAGCTAGGTTTTAACTATATATTAATAAAGCATAAAAATGGCTCCAGGTAATCAGTGCAATGAGCCCACCGGTGTACGTCTGGTACAACGTGTACCATATCGCCTGCAAGTATACTTTTAAACAGGGCGAAGCGAAAATGACGATTGTGCTCGTGCTGTTCAGTTGATGTTTAAGATTATCATTACCTTAAATCTACTCATTCTTTTTGCATATTTTACGTTTTCTATTTCCATGTCACATTACGTAATATAGGTTTAAATATCGAATTCCCAAAAGGTTGGCCAACAATTGGTAAGGTGTAAATAGACCAATAGATTTTAGGGCAATAGTCTGATATAACGTGCCCGAAAAAGAGGATTGAAATTTACAACTTTCCCTTATAATATCCATTATATGAAATTATAGCCTCTGAAAGTTTTACGTTTACAAAACCTGGAGTGATATATCTGAAATGTTGCCTCCTTTGCTCGAAGTGCAAAAGTCAAAGAAAATTTCAAGACGCGTTCGGTAGAGCAAGTTTCTTGCGGTAAAAGCGAAAAAGCGCAAATTTTCGCGATATTATCTCACGAGTCACGGCCATATGTCTGAAGTGAGATACATGAACTTTTATTCCAGTTGGAACATACTTTAATCTTACTGTTGTAGTTTAGGCGCACCCTGTATGTTCACTTAGTGTTGTTCACCAGTGCCAAATCGCCAACGCATGCAAAATGGATCGGCTATTTCGTGCCCACGACACACAATTTCCAAAATTAACGCCATTAGCTGGAAAATTGTAATTGATTGTATTTTAGATGGTATAAAGTCAGTAAGAAAGTCAGTAGAGATCATTTCATCCGAAGTGGATTTGACAAGTCAGGTAAGAGTCAATATATCTACGAACGTTGAGTATTGCTACTTTTAGTATACTATTTAAAGTTGAAAACCCGACTAACAATACGTATACTTGACTTTTTTAAATACGAAATTAAAACGAAGCAAAATTATGTCGTTTTAAAGTTTGAACGTAGAACAGCAATAGGTTTTAGTTCATTTTTTGAAATTTTTGGTCTTAAAAAGGCCCATTCACGCAAGTCTGGGGATTTTTTGCGGATTTTTTTCAGGCGAGATTTTTATTCCCATAAACTTGCTTTACGTATGAGTGAACTAAAATGACTAGAACTTAGCATCGAGTAGAATTTTCTGGCCACTACCCCAGTTGACTGAGTATCTGTTACCCAATCATGTTTTGGTCAGTAGCTGGTCATCACCATAGCTGCAGGGTCACAGAGCTATGGTGATGACCACCTACTGACCATATTATATGTACCAATCATGTTTTATATCAGAGTTTGTGTTCATTAGCTCGTCATATTGATGAAAACACACAGACTCATCAAGTCAACGTGTGCCATACATTTTTAAAGGTACATTCCCCCTTTTTTCGACTTCAAGTTTTTTTGAATTATTGTTGAAATTATTAGCTTCGACCAGACAACAATTAGTTTTTGCCGTTGCCTGTTAGCCATTCGCTGAAATCAAAACCGATGACTTAATCAGTTAAGTACACTTAAAATATTCCGTCCGAGTGGGATTTAGAGCGGCCAACAGAGCCTTTGCTTACGACGCAAGAATGTCAACCTCGCATACGGGCAGGCATGATATCGGAAAAAGATTCTTTTCGCCAGTAATGTCAATTTAAACATAAAGGTTTAACTTAAAAATTTCGCATCACTTGAATGTCTTCAAAAGATGCTTTTCAAGTTGCTTCAAAGAGCACCATTCAAGGATTTCCCCTCCATGAAGTACAAAATACATCATAGAATTTTAAATCGGTTTCACTGCACTCCAAACGCACAAAATACTGTGGAATCGATCGCCTAATTATAGTGCAGTGACAAACCTGTCACTGTTTGATGAGTTTCGTTCACGGGACAACAATCCCACGCCTTCTATAAAAAACTATCTGATTTAATCTGCTTACTGTGAAAATAGCTGTTTTTTACAGGATAAAACCAGGGTAGATTTCAGTAACGCTAGAACCTACGCTAGGACCTCCCTAAAATGCAAGACCTCGCGAGATTACGTGAGATATTGCCGTGTATTTTAAAGGAGAACACGTGATTTTGGTTAGATTTTCTAGCCTCGAAACAGCTACTGAACTCTACCCACACTCATGAAGCTAGCTTCATGAAGCTGGCTTTGTCTCAGCCACCGAAGCAGCATGGCCGTCAATGGACTTGCAAGCGTTTTATTGCAATCAATTTCGATCCGGGCAAAGAATAAGAATACGATGACATTGCTTTGGAAGTACAAATACCCTTGTGAAGAAAATTGTCCAACTCCAGTGGCCAGTTGCACGAAACAGTCCCAAATAAGGGCTAAGATCCCTAAATCTTTCTTTGTTTCGTTCTTACTCGCAAATGTAAAAATTTTCCGTCATTTTATCTTTATTATAAACTCTTTGACTGGTAATATTTTTTATATTATAACTAAAACTGAGACCTTAATTCAATCAAAATAATTAGGGACTTAGTCTTTAAATTAGGGGCGTTGCGTGAAATGACCCCTATTCATTATCAGTGATATTTAGAATTCAAGGTAGAGTTCACTCTCAATTTGTACCAATTAAGCCAAAAATAAAATTAGTAATGATACTCAAACAACGTAAGAAAGGACAGTCCGTGTTTTCACTAGCCCACAAATACGCAGCAGATTTAAAGAACTTACACTGTAGTTGAATCCCTCTTTGGGACTGTCACAGGGGTCTGTTTCATAGATTGAAATAGACTTTAAGACTTTTAGACAGATCTTACGCTCTCACTTCACAATTGCTAAATGAAATTTTAGCAAAGTTATTATCAGCACATCGCACTCTCGAAGTAACTGACCTATCGCCACGATTTTGAGTGACGACCTAACTGACCAATCAGAACACAGCATTCTTGACGCACCTTCGTTTCCAAGCATCCATTTTACCAGACAAACAACACGTTCCGGGTAAAACTTATTGTTTGTTTGTCGACATTGCACAAGGGGCGGAGCTTGCGATAAGTCAATTACGGAATTAATCTCATTAATGAAAAGTCACATGTGTGTTCTCAGAAACTTTGCATTTTTACTCATATGGGATTTAATCCCTTTTCAGAACTAGTTGTGTGGAATGTAAGACCAAATATTTGATTTACGTCTCAAGTCACCTTTCGTGTTACAGACCCCAGAACACGTTTTGAACCTACGTAAATTAGGACAGTATTGGAAAAATTAATAAAACTTATGTCCCAATCGTGTAACCTCAATAAATCAGTCATTATTATCCAGAAGTCTACTGGAAGTTTTTTAATCCACTATATGCGCATTGAAAATTAGCGCCCTGTAATCAAGATGTCACAAGCCCAATTATTTGTAAATAATGATTGTAGGAAAATGTTGATTTAGATAAAATGTCGCTCCATTTGTTGAACTATTTTCGATATAATCAGTGTATTACAAGATCATAAACTTATATTACGACCAGTGTCATATCAGTTATATCGATAACATGGTAGCAGATATAACTGCCGAACTTTATTACGTTTCTGTGTTGACGTTTTGGAAATTTAGCGAACGTATACTCTGTCGCTGAGAAGTCGTGCACACGGAACAAAATCATTTACTGATAGTTTTCATTCGGACGACTTGACCATTTTTGCTATGAGCTAATATTCACTAGAGAAGATAAAAATCAGCGACGCACTTGGATCAGGAATGATACTCAGTTTCTTCTTTCAGATTACAGATTCTCACAATGGACGGTCGGTTTATCCTTTTGTTCAGTATTTTGGCGGTAGGTCCATTTTCATTTCAGTAAATGAGTTTCTTCTAAGATTTAGTGTGCTATATACCTTATTATTATTCAATTTTAAATAAATTACCCAAATCTTGATATTGACATTTTAATGGAATTTTAAAAATACAACGCTCATATCCAGAAAGAATGTTTAAAAATACACTTTCATTTCCCTTAAAACGTCATAAAACGAATTTTATTGCAAAACAATTTTGTTCAAACTCATTCCCAAATGATGCTCCTGTAACATGACATAGTTTTAAGGGTGGTGCCTGAATTTTGAGAACCAGTTTTCTCAATTGAATAACGGACATCAAACTGGTTCTCAAAATGCGGTCACGTTACATCCGACTATTGCCACGAAGTGGAATTTAATGCAGCTACATAATGGTTCCCACAGTTGACTTAAAACTTGCAAAAATTTGACAGTCAAATACAAATGCCTACAGAGCTGTAACTTACGAAATGTACTCAATAGAATGGTACCTATCGATTGATGGAACTCGTGCTACGGCCTAAAATGGTGAAAATAATGTCTCGAAAGTTAGTGTTCCCTCCGAGAATGGCCATTTAAGAGTTCGCAATAAGTGTTCGTGTTGTTAATTTTGAAGAGAAAATGCATTATGTTTTGGATAACATACCTTTAACTGTGTTTACATTTCTTCAGGTGGCGCAAGTATACAGCGCGATGGTCAAAAGTAAGTTGTGCATTCACGCCTAACAGGGCTCTCGCATATGTAAATTTAAGACGATTTTTCTTTTGGGTCAACCTGTTGAATAACAAAGCAATGCTTTTGCGTTTAGGTACAATATTGGTTGACGTTGGAGTATCCAGGAAAGCAGTTGTTGATGTAAAATATATATTTCTTCGAAACCAATTCGGATGTTGTGTCAAGGCTGTGAATGACGCAATTTGGACCCTGAAATAAAAATAGACATGCCTCCACACTGGGTCCAAAACGTCATGATGACGCTAAAATGACGCCACGCTAAACATTCCTATTAAAGTCCTTCTCTCAAACTGCCCATGTGGTTCCAGTATCCGAAAATACTTACTACATAAATTCTTATTTTCGACACCCTTTCTTTATATTCGTTTCGCCTTTCTTGCCAAAAGCGATTTTTTAACAGTATTTGACCCTTTTCTGTGAGCGTATAATTACCGGCTGTCATCGGTTATTTCCGAACCCACATTTCCGGCTCATCAGTTCAGGAACTTGTCCTGAACGCTGCCATTTTTTCCTTGTAACTGAATGTGCTATCGCTTGCTCGAAAAGTCTTCATTATTTTGTTTTATTAGTAATATCTTGTGATTCGTTTGCATATGTAGTGTATTTATAGTTTGTAGTTAGTGGTCGTTGATTTTTTTTGGAATGTTACGCGTACTTAGTATGTTAAAATAGCATTGGTGTTTAGTTCCTTACGTAGGTCGGTCGAACCTAGGAACCAACATGGGTCGAACCAATTTTTTTGTAAGTTTTATTTTTTTTCTCGTTTTGAAAAAGTACTTTGCTATTATCGGAAAGGTAGTACATTCTACTCAGTAAAAATCGAAAAAGTATCAAAATCGGGGCAAGCAGTGTAGAGTTATTGCAAGTTTTGTGGCGAAATTTCGGGGTCACTTTGTTTGGATCGCGTCGGCCATATTGGAGGACAGCGGGATAAGTTACGAGTTTAAAACTTTGTGTAAATTGTTTTCGCCAACAAATTACTGTGAAATTTAGTTAAACATATCTTTACTTACTATTCTGCACGATTTAACAGTGTTCACCAAATTTCAGCCTCGCAGTTGTTACTCATTAAGTGATAAATGTGCTCACAATTCCCGTTGGACTTCGTCTCATTTCTGGCGGCACCGACAACATGGCGACTTTTGTTGAACTGAAAGGCATGTTCAATCGGCTACTTTGTAATTTGTCAAGGTCTAACGTTGATACATTTTGACAAGCGTTGCTACAAAAAAGACACTTTGTTCAATTTTCGTGTTTTTTGTGCCCGTAATTTCATGCAAGTGTCTGAAACTACCCTTGAATATATGCAGCATTTATGAATTGACCATTTTACTTCGACAAAACAGCTTGCAACCGCATGCATTTACCGTTCGCCAGTGTCTGGTCTCGATCCGCACCGGGTCCGATAGGCTGCGGTCCCGAGTCTGACAAAATAATTTCTGTCAAAATTTATTTGCCACATTTCTTCAGCAAATTCGATAAAATTGTCCGTAGTTCGATTATTTTATCCCCGTTTGCTGGCTGGTAATAGTACAGGCACTGCTCCAGTCGCACTGACGGCGTTTTCTCGGCCTGGGTTCCTGAATGAATTGTACTTCCGGGTTCGCGGCAAGTTCAAAATGGCGCTGGTTCTTCGGGTGCGAATCGTGAGTGGCGCGTTCATTTAAACTTTTTTCGAGTACGGATTGTGTATTAGTTATGGGGTAAGTACTTCTTGCATCCTTATAACATCCTCTAACCATGTAATAAGGGTTAACAACGCGTGAGAGAAGGACTTTAAAGGGCAGAAAGTGTGACGTCACCATACTGTGGAAATCTATGATATTCTGTCACATTGGTTCTAACGCTTGCCACTTACTTCTCTATTGGAAATCAGTTAATGTCTATTTAAAAAATGTGGCTAACCTGCTAGTCTGTATAGTTCACAGATTTTAAAATGTTAATTTTGTTGACTTTTGCCAGTTAGAACAAATGTGTTAGTGCACGATAATAGACCACAGCAACATTGTCTCCAATTTAGAGTAGTTATCAGAGGTGCAACGTAACAACTTTGCGCCCCATTTCGATACTTATTCGAACGATCAAGCATTGCAATTTCCAAATTTTGCATCTTAATCCGCGTTTGCTTTATATGTCATATAATAACATTTTCCACTTTCCAGAATGCCCGGGCAAACCCGCCGACATTCTGTTCATCCTAGACGAATCTCGCAGTATCTGGTATAAACACTTCGAAATGCAAGTCAACTTCGTGCACTCGCTAGCGGATGAGTTCAAAATTGACCCTTCCAAAGTGCGCATTGGTGTAATTAGTTTTTCGTCGAAGGTTTTCCTGCAATGGGGACTCGACAAATATTCCAACAAGGAGAGCTTGCTAGCTGCTATCGATGGCCTCAAACAAGCATGTAAGTAAATTGTTGTGGAGATAAACATCTTCTTCCGTTATAGTAAAAAGCACAAGTTTCTATTTGCCCAACTTCGAACGATGTTTGACGTAGACAGAATCATATTTGCATCATTTAAATTTTTATGTTATGATTTTATTTTAAAAAATAAGATAGGATTTTGACTCATATCACACGCACAATACAAGTACTTTACAATTTACAAATCGTTGTCCCTCTTACGAATAGCATTCATAAAAATAAGTTGAAGTTTTGAATGTCTGATCGATTCTGTGATGCCATTAAAGGCCCGTTTATGCCACCCATGGTTCATGCGAGCCTTTTTGCAGATTTTATTCTGGATCTTGTTATCGCATAAACATAAAGGTAAGGTAATTATTAGCGTTGCGTTTACTTGAACAAAAATTTTGTGCAACAAACACAAAAAAGATATTCTACAAAAATTCGAACGGAACGACACGTTTTTCTTGTAAGGTTCAGAAAAAATGGTGAGAGAGAAATCTTTTTCAGTTCAGTATAAAAAATTACAAATAAGCTTGTATTCAATTTAACTTTTATGCACTTGTAACATTACTTAGGAGTAAACTTGGTCGTCTTATACCCTACAGACGGTGACCAAACCAACACTCATTTGGCTCTTGCAAAAGCACGTGAAACTCTCAACCAACAACGTCGGCCGGGTATTCCTATGATCGTCATTCTGATGACGGACGGCCAGTCGCGTCATGTTAGCCTCACGGCAGAAGAAGGCTCCAAATTACGATCTCAGAACGCCACCGTGTTCGCCATTGGTGTTGGACACAATGTAAGGGGATTGATTTGCTGATGGTAGAATAGAAAAAAGTGACATAACTTTGTACTTTGTTGAAAAACAAGTCGCTAAGCATACTGACTGACGTAGGTTCGTGATCAGATTGGGACACTGGACTTAAGTAGGAGAGGTGACAAAATCGACATCTTGAAATGACACCAGCTTTATGGCAAATATATTTTTAGAAAATCCGATATGTTACCTATTACCTTGTTCTTTGATATTAACCAACATTACTTCTGAACTATGTTTTAAACGGCGCATAGGTGAACAAGAAAGAACTTGAAGGCATTGCAACTGACAAAGACCATGTTATTTTGACTTCCTTCGAGAAACTGAATGACCAGCTAAGAGACAGGCTTGTGACCGCCTCTTGTGAATACTTAGGCAACCCCATGGGAGGTAAGTTGAAATATCCAAGAAAAATTTTCACTGAAGCTATATGAAAAATTCGTCGAACAGTAGGCCAATGAGAAATAAAATTCAGTGATATTAAAGTGCAATTTTTAACAGGTCATCATCTTATGGAAAGTTTTGTCTTGTCATTTGCCAAATAATCTCTTTTTCCAGAATGTGACCTTGACATAGAAACCGACCTTGCCTTCGTACTTGGATCAATCAACCAGAACCCTCAAGGCGCCAAGGAGGCCATGGGTTTCGTCAAAAGAATAATTCAGGACGATAACATGTTTATTGGACCAGACAGTGTTCAGGTATGTCTGACAGGTTAAAACTATGTTTGTCTAAGAGGTGTTAGGATAGTGTTGCATTCGCAAAAAATGACAAAAAATCCCAAAGCTTTTTTTGATTTGGCTGGAAATCGGCAGAAGTTTTGGGCTTCGAATTTCGAATTTCAATTTTGTGGCACTGAACGCGACCTCGGATTTCGTAAGGGGAATGGAGGGGACACTCATAATTTTCGAAAGAAAAATGTTTGCGTAGCTTCCACTCGCCTCCAAAACACGTGACGTCTATGCGAGAGGTAAATGCTCTTATTCGAGTGTTGCCAGGCCCATACATAAAGTCTCCACCAACTCCTTGTCCAAATTTCTCAGCAGTCAATCCGCTAGAGTACACAAACCTACCAATCTTTCAAATCAGTCTGGTTTTCAAGTGATCTTTCACGCGGCTTATCCATCTTTTGCTGTCTCCTAATTGCCTTTTGTCCAATTGGTTGACGATTGTTGAGTATAGGCCTGTTAGCCTCACCCCCCAATATTACGACCCTGTCCAGCAATGCTAGCCAGTTACCCTCGTCTAATGCTTGACACAATCCCAAACTGGCGGCAGAGAAAACACGTGCTCCAAGGTCCAAACAAATCTTACCCACAGTTCTTTACTGTCGTAGGTTGGACTTGTACCGAAAGACTGCATCCCAATTGGTTTTGACCTCAACACTTACCCTGATAAGGAAATGGCTATGACGCACTTCGACTTTGCCGCAGAAGCTTTTGAAACCACGGCGGATCACATTAATTACATGACGTAAGTTGCTCTAGTGTGTCGTTCAAACAGGTGAAAGGAGCTGAAAGTTCACGTAATGCATTTCAACACTAGTTTTCTGACAGGAGGATTTTAGATGAACATCTAGCTTAGAATATAACCTCGTCTTGCCGGCCGCTTTCGAACACTTTTCGTATCTTTGCTGAATTCTATTGTAGTTGGTTGACATATTGATTTATTTTTCATGAATAAGTGTGCCCTACTACCGTACGTTTCAGCCAGCACACGTTCAGTCCAGCTAACGGCGCTCGGGAAGGCGTACGTAAGGTCGCTGCTGTGATTCTGGATAGAGAATCTCCCGATGTAGAGGCCACCATCCGAGCCATTGAGGAAGCCAAAGCGCAAGGCGTGGAAGTCATTGCCATAGGTAAGAAGCGGAGGGAATTCGAGTTTCATCACAGTATGTGTCTAGTGAGTGGGACACTCAAGTTTTATTTGCTGTTGTCTAGAAGGTGAATGGGTTACGGTCGGCTTCGCGGTAAGGTAGCGCCGTCTGTAGCATGTGACACGCCTGGAGAGTAATCTTCCAGTGCATGACTTGCTCATTAGACGCTAGAGTAAAAAACTGGTTGGAAACTGGTTGGCGTCTATGAGTTTAGCATGTGAATGAAGCAGAACAAAACAATAGGTTTCATAGTTTTCTTGGCTCGGTGCCAAGGGCGGGCCGAAAAGGGCCCCATACTGCACAATCCAACTGTCATTAAGACAACGTGATCTTATTAATTCACAGGTGTCGGCAATCAAGTTAACAATAACGAACTGAAACGTATTGCCAGCGACCCGTCCATGGCATTCAACGTGAAGGACTATAACCAACTATACGAGCTGAAGAAGGACGTCCTGTACAACTTCGTGTGCCCATAGAGGGCGTGGAAGAACGGACTGTAGAGTTGTAAACAAAGAGTGTGACTGCCTGAGAGTGACATCGAAAATGCATAAATGTTAATAAGTTGACATGGAAACGATTAAGGACAATGCTTACGCCGTGGGATTTCCCACGTTATCATTTATTGTATTTAAGGGCAATTGCTTATTTCATTGTTGTACTTACCTGTTCAACGACGCTCAGCAACATCTGTCCAAGCGCAGAGCAGACGCGATTACATTCTGATAGAATGCATGGGTTACAACGAAGCTCTCGTATCTGGTCTTGTTGCACAATCTATGTTCATGAATGACAAAAAACACGTGACCATGATATTGAAATTTTGTTTAATTACAGCTCCATGTGTACTGAGTTTGCAAAATAAAATGTCATGAGTTAATAAAGTTAAACGTGATTATACTTGTTGTTCACTAAAACTTTTGATATCTAAAAATTTTCAAATGTTTCACACTATGGCTTTCATGCTTACTTTTGATAGATTTTAAAGGAGCAGAAAGCTAACTTTTCATTTAGGGTACTTTCCGCAATAGCGTGCGTTCAGTAACGCTAGGACCTGCGGTGGGCCCTAGCTAAAATCTAGCCAAAGCTACGCGTTCTCATTTAAAATACACGGCAATATCTCGCGTAATCTCGCGAAGTCTTGTCTTTTAGCGAAGTCTTAGAGTTACTGAACGGGAGGCGGGTCTTAACAACTTGTTCCTGTTATAATACTCGGATTAGAGAGGATTGCTGGGCTCAAAATGAACTGACGTTCCTTTAGATCAGGCCGGATTATTTGGCTTGTCACGGCGGGATATTGTCAGTAACCAGTATCTCAAGGTCACGAGGTTTAGGAGTCACTCAACAGTTTTCCTAATCCCCCCTCCGGGCAAAGGCGTTTATTTCTTTTCTACAACAAAACCACAAAATATGAAACATACACAGGTACTGACCATACATAAAATTTGTCAACAAGTTAAAAAACGTTCATTCAAAGCGCGTTTTTTTTGCTTTGATGCCCAACGAGCAAACTACACAAAATTGACAGTTATAACCCCCAAAGCTACAACTTGCATGCGAATACTATGTACCCAGTCATCAAACAACGCACTCAGAATGCCAAAACACTCTAGTTTCCAGGCATTGGGTAGACAATGGGTGTCGTTTTTTGATGAACTGAAAAGTCTGAAGGGTACCTGGATTTCCATCCAAATCTTGATTTGCCGAAAGCAAGTGGTAGAATGTGTACAAACAGCCACGATTGCAAGAAAAATAGGTCAAGGGAGCAGCAAAAGCACTTTTTAAAACAGGGTAAAAATATAAACAAAGTTCACTTTTTGCTACCACACTTACAATAAATCTCAATCCAGCTGGCCCAATTTTTTTGCTGAAATTCGACTATGACTCGAAAAGACTCTTTGAGTGCCACCTAACGGGGAGGTAGATATCTTCATTGGCTTAGCAAATTTTTGTGAAAACAAACGCGAAAGAAAAACACATTTCGAGATAAAACTTGTAAGATTTTATTCAACTTTGGGCATTTCACGTATGCTTCATTTTCGCTTATTACGTCACTAAAGCGGAACCAGTCATATAGCTTGTTTCACCGGAAATAAATGGCGTTCTGCGACGTATTCTTGCCTTTAAGATTGCCGGAGATTCAAGGCATATTTTTCGTTATTCCTTTGAAAACAGCTGGCGAACATTCGTACACCCAGTCATCAAAGCAATAATCGATCGAAGAATACTGTAAAACAAGCCGACAGCGCCGATAAATGTCTCGGACGGCAGATTGAAAATCGGTATCTGACATTTAGTGCCATTCAGGTGCACGTGGAGACTATATTGCCGCTACCAGCGGGCCTACGTCGAGTTACATTTTGTGCGGTGAACCGGTTACGGCGAAACTAGGCTGCGTGCTCGTGAAAAAATATTTCTACGTACAGAATGAGCGTAATCCCCGCGTGCGTGATGCAACATACATCTAGGTTGGCGTCTTCGTTGTACCGGCGAAGGGCAGTGTACTACTGCGTAGCCTTAGGTGAACGCTTCGTAGTTTCTTCTAACTGCAAACCAAATACGTAAATCTACTGTTGAGATTTTCATGCTAAATGCACACTGTTTTTGTGATTACGGTGTTAGATCTCTAACATTACTGCTTTGGTCGCTGGCATTACTAGTGAATTTTGTTAGAATCTGAATGCAACGCCGGTAGCTACTCAAAACAGAATGAAACGGGATTGCGACTCGATTTTTATGCGATCTTTGGCCCAAGTTGGTCAATTGCAGTGCATCAACGAAAATGCTTATGTCTCTCAAATCCCTGACGACCAAAAGACCACCATTCCGGCGTTCACACGCAAACACTTTTCAGCAAATTCTATTGGTCGCTTTTTCTATATCGAGTTACGCCATTATAATCAACCATGATAAATTTTGATCCACTCGAATGATAATACACCGTAGTCTTCAACACGATATACACAGAAGAGCACTCATGCCTGACAATGTTATGAGATAATTGTTTAGAAAGTCAGGGCAGCGCGAAACGCAAAACATAAAGGGCACTATCGTGTCTTTTATCACATAATGTATAGTGCTTTTCAAAACTCCTCAGGTAGTAACATCATTTCAGAATTCGATGACCGCCATCTTCAGTTGGCATCAAGGGTCACTGGTATTAGGCCTCAATCTTTATGGTAATATCTCCTTACGTGGTTTCTTTAATTAACATTTTGTTGGTAGTCATATCTACCGGTGTCAGACGCACCGCCTACCAGGCTATCGACACGACAGTTACCCGCGGAGATTGGTCAAGTGATGACAGAGTGCGTGCTCAAAAGATGGTGGGAGACCGATAAATAATTCAACACCAAATTGTTGGTGTCTATTATCGTGATGTATTCGTAATTCTATAATCTTGTCAATCGCTGTAAAGGCTTTAAAAGAGAACCAAAGGAACGTGTTGAGATTCATGCACGGACATCTATTAGCTATTGATATTGGCCACTCGGGTAAGTAACGCGTTTTGTCATACGTTTTTGTTACTAATAAACTGAACTATCAGGCAACAACACTATCGAAGCGGTCTGAGTCACAGCCAAAGAGACAATTTAAAGTTACAATCTCGAAGCCTGGTAACGTAAAGTGATGTTCTATTTTACTTTGATGTACTTGTATCTGTGCTGTTAATGAAGAATACTGTAATAAGTAAGATTCATGAGTGAATCAGCGGAGGACAATCCACAGTAATTCCTGGAAATAGTAATTCTGAGCTCTGGGTCTAGTAGGCTCCGAAATCAAACTCTACTGAGACTCAAAATTTAAACACCGTATGATCTGGCGAAGGACGATTCGAGTGCAAATTTCTAAGTTTACTACAAATTCGATATTCAAGTTGTGTTTCGAGTACAGACAATAGACCCCGCCTGGCCATGAAGTTTGTTTCAAGAATGGCGTCACTTCACCATTGCTGAATAACAGTTGGGGAATTATTTGAGCTACTGGTAATTATGGGTAAATTTTAGAGACCCTACAAATTTCCGAGGTGAGATTGAGTTAGGAATAGTTGTATGGAGCGAAAGACAGATTTCTGACTAATTCTCGAGTCATTTTTGAATGAAACGTATCCCTTGTGTAAAATGTTCGACTTAGAAACGGATCCCTTGTGCAAAATGTTCAACTTATAAAACTAAATGGACAAGGCAGTGCACAAAGACGGATAGCGTGTTTTTTTCTCTCTAAAATTTGACATATTGACGATGTCAGTTGACTGGAACCTATATATGTCTTTTCTTTGTCAGCCACGGCTGTCAGTTTGTCAAACTCTTCACCGTATTTTTATCGTGGAGCGTTCTTATCTTCATGGAGCACTATGATTTAATAAGGCCATTTTCGGTATATAAAACAAAAATGTTAATAAAAAGTATTAGAATGGATAGGAGTGTCAATGCGTGGCAAAGTTAGCCAAAATGGCTGCAGGGGCGGATTTTAAGCTGGGGGGAGGGGCAGGGCAGAGTATTAGCCAGAATTTTGCCCGTCAGACATTTGCACCCCCGAACTGCCAAGTGGCCACGTTGGCCTCCTCTATATCCGCCTCTAAGGTATTACCAAACCAGTAGTGCAATTTAAATAGCAACATTAGAGTAAATATTAGAGTGAACTCGCTCGATTTTGTGTGTGAACAAGAATTTTTAAAAGTAGACCGGTTACAGTTTCACGTTCTCGATAATATAATAATTTACAGCAACCAGTATAGAGGCAATTTCGCATCATTTTTGAAAAAATGTTGAAGACATCAGTCAAATCATAGAAGTGGAGAAGTGCTAGAGCTCTATGGCCAAATCAAACAAAGCTAAATAAAGCCTGCAAATATGTGAATGAGGTCTTTTGAAAAACACTTTCTAATACAGTTATAATTGAACATGGCGAGGCTGTTATTTTGTAATTTACCATGTGATTACCCCGAGTGCGATTTGGAAGAATTTTCACTCAAATCTCACGAGAGGTCCCTAGGTACGGAAAATATCTGCCGGGGACACACAATTTACCCACCATTTTGTGCATTATACTCTACAAAACTGACAAAACACTGAGCAAAGACGGGGGTATGACGACAGAGGCAGCGACACCCTAGACGACAACGACCATGACACGAACGACGACGCAGAAGACGACCTCTAAGGCCACGACATAGTCGCTGACGCTGTCATACACTGAAAATGTCACAAGCGACATCAAGAACTACATTTCTGAAGGCGACGATTCCGCCTCCAACACTGATGACAATACTGACGCACTGACAATGATCTCAAACCTGCAAATATTTACGACGTCACTGACATGAAACTACCGCGAAAACCGACAATGCCTCAGACAACTGCCAAGTCACTGATGTCGATCGTGGCATTCGTGGCACAACCTCTGTCACGCCCATGTACCTGGCCAAAGACGACACTGAAAACGACATAAAACGTGTTGTTCTTGTATCCTAGGACGTATGGTTGTACTGAAGCCTGAGAAACGTACAGTTGTCAGACATTTTAGTCATATGTAAATAGCGAATATCTCGAGAACAGTAAACAGCAAATCGAAGTGAGAAACCTTGCTTTGCCCTTTTTTAACTCTCTAAGATATCTATTCACATGCTAACTTTCATAAAAAATCGTCAAAGGACGCAGGAGAAACGGCATGAAAAGTCAATCAATGAAAGAACATTCATCGGAAAATCTCGAATAACTCTAGAACGGTAATTCGTTGACGGAGAAAATGATGGCACAACCCAAATAACGGTTGACGAGACTCCAAATTTCGAAAGATTCCTGTTGCTTAAGAATTTTATGTCCAACAGCCGAAAAATACGACCTGTAACGTGCGTACAAGTAAAAAGCAAGTTCACGACAAAGCAACATAATTGATGAAATTTTAGTTCACCATGTAGTGAAAGTATTCAACCTTCATTGAGCTCGGCGTCGACCATCCCTTATATCATGTAGCGCGGTGGCTCACACCACACAGGCGATTGTTTGCAACAGAACCTCGAAGCGTACCCATCACGTTTTTGCGCCAAATTGTTACCATCCACGGAAATAACTTTACGAGTTATTAACTTGTACTTATGTTAAAAGTGCTCGGAGTTATGCTGTGTAAAAGAATCACGTTATAATCACATGCATATCGAGAAATAGAATTTGTTCCTGAAATAATTTAATATGTGAATACATTATTTTTTATTTAAAAATAATGCCTCGCAGTTTGGATAAAGCAATTAATGCAAAACCCATCGGCTGGTGTTTATAACATCTTGAGGATCATAACGTGTGGAGCAGCAAACATCGACGAATGGGCTCCATCATCCATTGTGGGCATGTTTTCTAGTTTCTCATAAGTTGTTCTCCAAATTTTCCAGTTTTTCTTATTTTTATCGTTTGATCTTACGATTTTTTTCCTCTTGATTGTCACGGTCAGGTTCCTAAGATGGCGACGAACAGGCAGCCGTTGGTACCTCGGACGGAAGAGACTCCACGTGAATCGAGCCACGACGATGGTTTACCAAGTATGGAGCTAATTTCTAATCACCTAAGCTACTGGGCAACTGACTACAATTCAATGCAAAGGGTGTTCCAAGAAGCTGCTTCGAAGCACGTAGTTCCAACTATCACAGATGGCCGTGAGCAAGCGGAAGGCGAAAAAGGCTCCGCCAGTCGTTATAGTTCTGAGAGCGGGCAACCGTTAGCAGGCGGTGGGATCGACAAGAGTCAGTCTGATGAATGTTACGGCGAGGATCATGACAAACACAGTGCAGATGACAATGTCCGAGTTCGTCACCATCATCAGTACTACACTAAAGCCCAACAATGCCGAGAGGACGGACATCAAGAGAGAAGGCGTAACACGCCGCCGTTTGGTGCGACTACGCGATCGCTCTCTACTGTTGGCCATCCCAGAGACCAACGTTCTTCGGTATCCAGATCAAACTCACCAGTAACTGGCGCAGTGCTGCGTAAGAGAGGAAGAACGCACAATTTTCGTCGCCGCGGTTACGCCGTTTGGAATGAGAATAAGAAAGAAGGTGCACCCGGAAGTGAGTCGGCACGTGCGTGCCGGCAATGGGTAAATATGTGAAAGTTTATGTTTGTTTTTTTTGTTGTTAGCGAAACAGAAACAATTTCATTGGCTAAATACAGTCATTGACGATGACGTCATTTTGGCATTTCATTACTATGACGTCCACCAATAGGTAGCCATACTCTTGCACCTTTTACTCTATGAGATCGGCAGCTATTATTTCAGTGATTTTTTTGTTTTATTGGACATGGTTTCACTACTCTAGGTTTGTCCAAAGAGCTAAGTAAGGCGTCGCCAAGCGCACGTCTTTTGTGACTGACTTGGGTATCAAAACCAAATATTACTTTTGATTTCCACTCCGAGTTATGGAATTATGCCCTATCTGGTCTCTCAGAATCAACAAATAAGAAATAAAAATAGTTTCACCCGCTGATTGACCCCTGCCCTCACATACTGGGCACGACTCCTTCCCAGAATGCGTGTACGCGCATAGCTACAGCACCCGACCAGCTACTTTACAAACAACGAAAACGTCTTTCTTATTATTTAAATAAACCTGATCGCGTGACTAATGATACATGCAGTATTTACCTATAGAAAATTTTTAAATGAACCTTGGATTAAAAAACAATCTGAGAATAAACTCACTTCACAGAGTTGTCGTTCATATCTCTTTAGTGTCGTCAAGGGTGTTTGTTTCCCGACCAGTAGGTGGGGCGCCGGCTGATAACTGTCATTATTAATGTCGCGTTGTAGAGCTACATTGTTCGTCTCCGTTAAGTCAACACTGAGCATATTACATCGTCACCAAGATTTCCAGCAGTTCAAATTTCCATAACCAAAGTAGTAAATAAAACGAAGACATATCGAAACAAATGTACTGACTATCGCGTACAAAATCTGCACAACATTATTTACACGTTATTCACAAATGTTTTGGATCATTCAAAATAACTCGAGTTGATCAAAGAAATGAGAATGATAGTATTCTCTCCAGTAGAAAAGGCTCTATTAGAAATAAATAAAATGCCACTTCTACGCCCCCCTCCCCCATTTTCTGTATTCTGCATCCCCTCATTTGCCTTCGCCGGTACTCTTCGCACAGCTTTTTCTTTATTTTCTTACTGAAATCACGTGACCGGCTCTGTATTATGGTCTGGGATATGCGTGTTTGACATATGAGAGACCCCCACTACCAACGACTAGTGTCTCTGTTCAGTAATATGACGTGCAACCCAACGAAATACTATGCCGTTGTAATGAAAGACTCCGTTTAGGTAAAACAACAAGCTTTTAATTGTTCACATACGCTCGCGAATACGTTGGTAACCGTACTTCTACTATGCCCTGTGTACATGAGAAAATGTATATTGTTCAACAGTTTGTGATAAAGAGCTGACACAAACATATCAACAAACGTGGAAACCTATACGCTTTAGCAGACTGTTTTGTTGTCCTCTACAATAACTTACAAGTTGTAAGTAGGGCCACTTTCAAGCTCATACAGTTACTATGACACAAGCGAGGTCGGCGGGCCCATTCAAAACTCTGATGGGCGATTAGATTTCTTGAATACCAGTAGCGCGAGCTTTGTTGATTCTAAACATGCCTTTCACCCGGTGTAGAGTTAGAGTCAACCTGGCGTGAAATTTGCTTGTGGTTGCTAATAGCTCACCGCTACGCTTTGGTAAGGTATAGAGTACTTGGAATCTCGGGCTGAATGTTTAAGTGGTGTAAGAATTCAGACAACATCCGAGCGGTTTAACGACAGAACACCATTAGAATGAAGACGTATATTAATGAACAGAAACCCAAAGTTGTTTTATCATTCTACACGCCGAATACAGCGAAGAAATGCTTAGAAATGAGGTTTGTTTAACCATGGCCTAAAGATGAGCCAATTGTCGAAGTCGTGGTCAGGTGGACAGTTCCGCCTGCCACCAATAATGACTGAGAATAAACCTGAGAAGTCGAACTTTGGAGCGACTAGGCGGACCAGTATGGAAAGTTTGTCCGAGATGAACTACGAGGAGGATGGAGACTTCGAGGATTACGAGGAAGAGTTGGATTTCAAGAGCCGAGAGAAGAATAAGAGAGCCAAGAAGAAAAACTTCTTGAAGAAAAGAACCAAAGTACTCGGTAAGAAACTGTCTGTCATGGAAAGACGAAGGAACATGATAAAAAGGAAATTTGGTGATACGTCAAGTGGAGGTATGATTATAACGTCTGGTGCCGGAAATAAACACAGTGGGGATGTTAGTAGTACGTGGAGACCAGTGCAGGTGAGCCCTCGTCAGATGGTCTACCGGAAGCGCTTCGGCTACCAACGGCCAACGTCACCTTCTCCCGCCGTGCTAGATCATGAGAACACGATGAATATTGAGGTGATATCTGAAGAAGATGGCCGTGGTGATGGTGGTGATGACGACGATGGTTCAGTTGCCGGTACGGTGGCGCTTTCTGTCAAATCTGAGAGGAGTGTTGGGCGTACAGGTGTGTCAATGAAGAGCTCAAGTGTTCCACCGTCGGCACGGGGAGGTCTGGGCACCTCTTTTAATCAGAGGCGAACAGGTGGCACCGCTTTATCAACTTCCAAGAGTTTTACCCTCCCTGGATTTAACCTACGACCGGACTTTGACGTAAGTTTTTCTAATCAAGGTAACTGATAATTAAAATGAAAAATTACACGCTGTTACACACTTTTCTCAAAACAAAACATATTTGAAACTTGGAACTCAGTGTCCAAAAATCAGCTTAGCGGATCAAACTAAATCTACTTTATTTTAATAATAAAGGCCATATACCTACCGAATAATATTTAAAATAATTGGTTTAATATGAACTAGTAGCAACGCGGAATCGAACACTCTGCAATAGCAGTCCAGCGATCTGCCGCTGAGCTATTCAGCGCGTTAGTAGCAGAGTGTTTTGAGCCTCAGCGTATTTAAATAGTGACATAAAACTGCGAGAATATTGACGACAAAACGGATTTTGTTATTTTATAGCTCTGGTCAAATCCCAAAAAATCGTTTCCTGCCGTGAAAACATAATGTCTCTAGAGAACGTAACTAGCTCTCAAAAAATTGAAAAGCTAAGAAATATATTTAAAATGAATAACAGAATGTTCATTATCATTTGTAAAACTACTTCAAAGTTATCCAATGATAGCTAACCAATACAGATGTTTAATAATACCGCATAAAATACTATAATTCCCTTACATGTCATTTGAGTCCGCTTCAAACAATGTCACCAGTGCGTTTTTCTTACAAGACAATAGATGGTGCCACTTCCTAGTTGTCTTCTGATGCACGTTTTGTCCAGCCAGGGTTATTGTTAGGCACTTGTTGAATACAATAATATCTGGAACAAAGTTGTTGCTATCATATAATAATAAATACGTCTTACTGACGTAATCTCCTGCTAACCAGGGAAGTCCAAACATTTCGATAGGTAAGGTTTATTACATGCCTGCGACTCTCATTGGTTGGGCGTTATAATAAAGTTTGACCAGTGGTCAATTACTGTGGCCATGAAACAGATCTTAATCTCCTTTTGATGGTGTATACTATTTACCTGGCCACGTGACATTAGTTATGCTTACCTATTTATGGTTTTCCGACTTCTCAACGGGCGGCTGCTTTTATTGCGGTTGTTGAGACGACCTGAGACCACTAACACACAGTCATGGGCGCAATCTTTGCCAGAGATGACAACTTGGTCAAAAGAACAGTGAGAATGCGGCGGAGGGTGCCTCACGAATTTAAGGGATACAAGTAATTATTTAGTGTAAAGTTCACTCTTTGACGCGTTGCTTGTGTGACATTTGTGGTAATAAGTAAAGGGAAAGCCGGTCAGCGTTTGCCGTTGCTGCTAAAAATATTGATGGCAACGTTGTCCAGTCATAACTCAGCCGTTTACAGTGCGTGATCAAATCTTGGAACAATCATCATTATACGTCATTAAGATGTCGTTTCAAGTAATACCACCGTCGCCAAGTCTTAACGATCAAATCAGTCCGGAGATCATAGTTCCTCGCGTTGAGCTGGAGTCGCGACTGTCCGGATACTTGACGGAGGAAGACGATTATGAGGAGCAAACGCTACCCCAAGCGGACGAAATGAAAGACAAATACTTGGACTTATCCAAGTCGTTTTCTAGATACCGGCTGGCTGAAGCTTTAGCCAGTGTAGAGGATAGACAGACAAGATCCGCCCCAGACAACCCCCAGAAAGGATTAGAAGTTCCCTCTACGGTCATGCTGCGAGTTGATCGTATGATGACCGCAAATCGAACGAAGCGTAAGAAAAGACTACTGTCGCGGTCTAACTCGTCAACCACGGATGCTGTTGAAGTAAAGAAGGAATTGTGTTTCAAATTACCTGGCCAAGTACGTTAATTTATTACGCTTATCGTTATCACATGCAATCTACAAACACTGTTTCCGTCTAAAATAACTTTAAAACTTTGGGACACTAACCGCTACAAATCTTGCTCTTCACTCGGAATAACTAGGTGTTCGTTATTGCTGGGAATCTGGCTCGGTGTGTTGACTAGTCACAGCCGGGTCATTCTATGCATTATGCATTTTTCAAGCTCTCCCGAACTGTTATTTCTTCCCCAATTCAACAAGCAAACCACGTCCGAGATCAACTGTGTAGCGGCAAGTACTTTAGATTCAAAGTTAGTTTCTTTGACGACCGAAAGGTGATTTGTAACCGCTTTATCGTGACAAAAACGTGTGATTAAACTAGCGATCAAAATATAACACATATGGTCAAGTAGGGTTATGATGATATGATTTCCATGATGATCAAAACGCGTAAAGTCAAATCAAGATGAACCTGGCAAAATTATTATAATTATGATCGAAACGCTTAAAGATGATCAATGACGGTTTAAATCACTTTGTCAAGTTTGTTTGATATTCATTTATCAAAAACTAACGTCAAAGTGTGCCAAAGAGTAACAGAACTACGATGGAAATTTCAATTAGAACTCCGATCCTAAAACTGAGAACTCCGTGACACCATGTATGTATGTATGTCTTGTTTTGCCATAAAAATGAGAAAGAAATGCCTCGTTTTGATAAAATCGGTGAAGTGAAAGATAGCGTTCTTTGAAAAATTGACTCATTGCACTGTCTATACACCTCGATTTTCTTCGTATGAGACTTTCATAAGCAACAATCGAACTCTTATATGTCACTCGGATTAATGGTTCACGACAATCGATTACGAATCAAGGTGATGTACATCAGGTGCTGACAACCTACATGGCCTGTTGTAGAACGCACTCGAGATGGAGTGTGGTGAATAGTCAAACATACGAGACGTGTGATTACAATTGAGGATAAAGAGGCAAGACAGTCGTCTGAACTGACAATGTTATTACCCGTAATTTCTTATAATAAGCTTCAGGGCACAAACATTTATCCTAGAAATGGCTTGTTTTGGCCTTTCTCATAACCTGCTCGATCGCTCTTTCAAAAACGGGGCGTATACTCTGTGAGAATTAAAATAGTCCGTGACAACAGGTGCATTGTGTAAGTGAACAGTTCGTAACAACAAATGGGTAAATATAGTTCGCAACAAGAAATGTCATGAAGTATGAAAAACAAAGCTGATACGCACGCCATCTCTTTTGCAATTTCAAAGCCTTATTTCACATACAGTGGTCATTTTGAGAACGTGTTGCTGCTCCTCTAAAATATGTATTCGGGTTTTTCCTAAAGTAAGATATTGAACTTGTAGGTGGACTTTTCACCCACCGCCAATATAAAATAGGGCCTATCAATGCTCCATATTTCAAGATCGGAAGACTGCTGAGACTAAGTTTAGTGGTTAAAAATATTCGGGGTAGATTTTGTGAGATTTTAACAATTATTAGTCGAATTTGAAAAGCAATAAGCCATGCACTGTAGCGGCGCGCTTCGGTCGTAGGACTAATATTTTAATTTTCACTGGCACTGATGTAACTTGTCAACTTTATAAGAAGTTGTACATGTAACCGGTAAAATTATATGCAATCAAATCAGTCTCTGGTTACTAATAGTATACACATTGGAGCCCATAAATGTCTTGAGCTGATATCACTGGAGGCCATTCGAGTCCATTTTAACTTTAATGGGACTTTAAAAGTTATTTTGCTATTCACTTGCAGAAAACAGCATCTCATTACCAGTACACCCCGCTTTAGTGCACCAAAACTATGAATCCCTGATATGTCCTGCTAATGTAAATGTTGCTTTAAGAATTCGCGCATGATTAATTAAAGATAAAATAAATATAACTCAAACCTTTCATTCCAATAGTTGATTTTATGATTTGTTAACATTAACAACAATCGCATCATGGCCATAACGTCAGGCTTTGTTAATTATGCACTTAGATGTTAGACATAAAGATTTCCGTAGTTAGCGTGAGGTGTTGTCGTGGCAAAAAGCCTGAGACCACCGTTTCCTGCCACGTCACGTCATTCGGCGGGATTTTTCTATTTTCATATGTTCGTAACGAAACGTCCCTTCACGCTCAGATTTGTACTTTTCTTACAAGACACCCGCCTCCCGTTCAGTAACGCTAGGACCTCGCTAAAAAGCAAGACTTCGCGAGATTACGTGATAAATTGCCGTGTATTTTAAATGAGAACACGTAACTTTGACTAGGTTTTAGCTAGGTCCTAGCGTAGGTCCTAGCGTCTACTGAACGCACGCCCGGTCTTCCTATTTCACTCACAGAATGACAGTTCACACTAACATCTTTTCTCAAAAACATGGTTGTTCTTACGAGCTGTAATTTTTATCACAAACAGTGCTCTTTAATACGATGACCCAAAGATGGCATTAAAAACAATTATTCTACATTTTTTTCGAAATTAAAAAAATCACTTTTCTCCGCAGAAAATAAATTTGTTGTTTTCCACGGAGATTTTTATTTTGCCTCGGAGAAAAGGTTTTCTCCGCAGAGAAAAGTGATTTTTTTCGTAAAAACTTTGAAAAAAATAACGTCATCTTTGGGCCTACGAATTTGTCTCAAAAGCTGCCATTAAGGAAACCAATGTCAAATTTTAAGACATCCGAATGATGTCTAAAATTACTGTTACGTCATCTGAATGTCTGACAGCTGTATCAATTATGCATGTTTTAGGCTCGCCAGAAGTTCATCAAAATGACCAGGCTGATCATTGTTCTTAACAACTGGATATCCGTTCTTAGAGAAGCGTAAGTAGTGTAGCGATAAGACTTCACTCGAACAGATTACATTCAAATTTGCAGAAAGCCTATTGTAATCGCTTGCTAAATGATACAGTGGTCTATTCCATGAAAAGTGACTAAAGACTTTAGACAGAAATTTGGTCTTACACTCCGCATAACTATTTCTGAAAAATGATTAAATCTTACTTGAGCAAACGTGCAAAGTCTGAGAATATATACACATAACTGCTTTTACAGTGAAATACCTTTTTAGAATTATTTCTAATGTGTGATGCTGTCATAATTACTTGCCTAAACCTTTATTCAGAAACTATCAAGTGGAAGCGTAAAACCGAATTTCCGTCTTCAGTCTGACGTCACTTTCATGAAACGGACCCCAGACTTGGCAATGCACTTGGCTTCTGCTGAAGCAAGCCGAACGTTCCTAAACGAAGAAGACCGTAAAATCTAGTTCACTCATGAATTTGACAAAATACATTTGATCTATTAAAAGAACGTGAGAGGGCGTTGTACTAAATTGGTGTAAATTGTACTCGATGGACATGGAGTGTGGTAGGGGCCTAGTGTTCTTATAGTGACTCTGTTTCTTCACAGTGACGCTGGCGATGACGGAGAAGACAGTGGTAAGAAGAAATCTTCCAACTTTACCGACATTGTTCTAGAGGCGTCATTGAATGGACTTGCAAACTCTGGTCTTACCTTTGATCCGGCACATTACAAGGCGAAAAAAGAGGTAGGGCGGTAGTGTTCAGAAGCAAGCTACTTTCCGTCTCAACGAAAAACTGATAAAGTGTAGACCTTGCCAACACAACTGAAACCTAATATTTACCTTTGTTACTTCATCACGTATTAACTTAGAAACGACGACCGATCTCAGTTATCTGATACTGAAGATCCGCGCGCCTCTTTGTGAGGTTGAACCCACATTCTTATCATTACATATATAGGCGCATGGGCCTAAATTGAGCACCAGTGGAATTCCGATCTGCGCGTGTAGTCTTTTTTAATATTTTGCCAACATGCAAAATTATTTTAATTATATAAGGAGTATTGATTATGTAAGAAGTAACGGCAAGCACTGCCAGTTTTGAAATGAAGCACTAAGACGAAGTCTAATCGCAGGATTTGTGGCATATAGCAAAACCCTTATTAACCCCTATCTTTGCAGATCAACTTGAGCCATGAAGTGAAAGAGATTTTGACCACCGCCTCGGCCGGACGTACGCCAGCCATGGTTAAGCAGGCAACTTTAGGCTTACAACATCTGCGCTCATTCGCCGAGTACCCGGTACACATGCAGGAGAAATTGGCCAAAGTGGCCTACTATCAGAGGTGGGCAAGCTCAATTGATTTTCTTATTGAAATACAAAAATCTAATATTGACAGATAATCGTGTAACCCGGTACCGTCAGGAATTCCGTTTAGGCAATACTTGGCTTAGTTGTTGATTGTTGCAAGGCAAATTTAAACTATTTCCCGCAGCACCAAATGTATCTGAAACAATGCAATACTATAGTTGCATCATTCGTTTTTACAGCATTCCTGCAAAACGCGTCATCATCCGACAGGGTCACACGGCTGAGAACTTTTACTTCATCTTGTCTGGTCACGCAGCGGTCACCTTGCTTGAGCGACACCCGCAGACTGGGGAGCCTCAAATGAAGACAGTCAATATACTCAAAAGGGGGTGGAGCTTCGGGGTAGGTCTATTGGTTGATTCATAGCGATCAGAAAGGCCAGACCTACAGTCAATAGTTTCAATTCTGCTGACCCTGACATGGTGATTACATGGACTGTCACGATTGATTTGTTCTGAGTGACTATGTTGATCTAGTTAAATAAACTTTATGTTAGGTCAATTAGGCATATTTTGTTCTGATCTGCCCGCGACTCATTTTTGCCAAAAATATCGTTTTGATTGAAAAGCGTAGCAAAATGCAGTTTTTAACGTAATGGCCAGCCAGCTCAAGCTATATACTACCGTTTTCGTGGCTATGAATTAGTGCGAGGGGCGCAGGAAGGTTTACTTCAATGCATTTCTGAAGCTGGTAGCTGATGCTTTGGGTTTGAATAAAATGATCAACTAAAACAATATCGCATCAAATTCCTAAACAATAATACACCAAAACCAAATATGCTTTATTGACCTGATCTAAGCCCATAGAGTTGGACTAACGAGTTACCAAGCACAGGTAGTGTTTGAACGTGTGATACGTCATTTATTACATCAATATTTATACTATTTTTACTATTTTATATTCTTTCCTACACGGCATTCCAGCATCAATTTGAAACATTTATGCACACTTTTTGTGGCTGTACGGGGGTAGTCTCAAGTTCGCCTGAATGAATTGCCACCGTATTTTGCCTGGCGAAAAACAAAAACATTATTAAACAATAACGTCTCAGTTGGCTCCGCGAATATCTTAATAGTCTTTATATGCGGTGCTATTTCGTACAAAAGGCTTAGAAAGAAAGAAGACTATTCTTCTTACAGCGTTGAACAACCGTTTATGAGTTTTTTTGTATATTACAACCTCAGGGACGAAATGTATCCGTGGTTTTTTTCTTGATCTGCACTTTAGAGGAGCATTCCTATTAAAATACTTCAATAGAAATGTTTATCAAATTTTTGTAAATACTCCTTGAACAAAGAGTTGATTTTTACACAAACACCATACTGTTTTTTAACGTAGTTTTACCAGATTCTATGCTCAAATTTGGCTAATTTTGAATTTGAAACAGCGTATCATTCTCAGAGATTACAGATCGGATTTAATTGAAATTTTCTGTTACTGTATTTTTTGCACTTTTCCCTAAAACGCAATTAGGAATTGTTTTAGTTGTTCGACTTTGCTATCTTGTTCATCAAAAACGTTGCATAAAACAAAAATGAAAGGACAATGTAACAGCATTGCGATGTCACTGAATATTCATATCAAACAATGTGGCCATATTAATGACACCGTTGTTTTGGTATGCACGTGCTTCTATTTTCATGCTGAATTTTGATTAAAAGCATGCTACCTTGGATCAATTAATGGCAAATTGATCAAATATTAAAATTGAAATTTACAGGCTTCTTACATTCAGAAATTATTCAGTTTTACGAAGTTAAATTCAGATATTTGGCTTAACGCACAGACTTGGCGATATGTTACACGCAATCATATCTGAATTACAATCCGTGTAGGCCTATTATTACAAATTGAACCAATGTATTCTTACAAACAGCATTAATTGTATATGGGCTCAAATCATGAATGACTCAGTCATACTTTTCCTAAACCGTAGATCAAAGCAGAGTATCGTTATCATGAATAGCCATTTATGTTCGGCATAGGTCACATATTGGAAATAGGCATTAAAAATTTCGAAGCTCCAGAGATGAGACTACCTGAGTGTATTAAAATGGGTTATTTGACCTGCCGTGACAAACTTATTGAGCCTGGTCTGAAGCAATAGCAATCTATCAGTTTTTCTCAAACCATGAAATCATTTCCCTCCAAAAAGGTTAAGACAAGACCAATTTTACAACTGTAAGAGACCCAAATTAAACATTGATATGTGACAAAAGGCGGAGGTTTATTGCAGCAAGTGTGAAAGATACACGCAATGCTAACACGTGTACCTTTATTACACATTTTCTACAGGAGCTGGCTTTGTTACATCACGCCAAGCGGGCGGCTACAGTAGTAAGTCAAGACCACATGCAGTTACTGGCCATAGGAAGGGCAGACTTCTTCACAATTTTCATGAGCGGATCCAATCCCGGGGATACACCGGAACACGTCAAATTCATTAGGTGAGGAAATTGGCATACCTTCCCCAGATGCAAGTTTTTCGCGAAGAACTTTCGGATAAGAATCTTCGCCTATGGAACGAAAACAGTAACCTATATCACACAAGTCAACCAATCTCTCCGACCAATCACTTCAGTGGCTGCCTTTATAGTAGGGTTACTTTGAAAGGTTCCGATCATATTTGCGAAACACTCGCCTTTCACTCTGAGTTTCTCGCATCTACGGAACACAGACATAGCCGACAACGTGATACCCACCATAACCATGTGACGCCCACTTTTTGGGCTTCCTATTATTAAATGAATACTAATTGTTTATTATCCATATGTATAACACCTAATGTAGTGACTTAAAAGCAAAAAGTAACAAAATTAACATAATTAGATTGCCTGGGCCCAGTTGCATAAAAGTTATACTCTGCATAGCAACAAATGACGTCGCATTATCAAGCGCCACGTTGTTATTGTTGAACAATGCACCTGACGTCATGCAACAATCAAACTTATTCATCGGGTTATTCAGCCCTGGTTAACTATATGAAAATTAATTTTCAGTCTAAAATTTACAAGTACCTCGTAACTATGTAGAAAGTAGGGTTGAGCATCAGTTGCCGGTGCTCAACTGAATACTGAAACGGAAAACACCGGCACAATATCAAAAGGGAAACGACTGGGTGCCAAAATCGATATTTGAAAACTGAAAGTGTGGATGATTTAATATTTTCATTTTGATTTTCCAATTAAGTCAATTATGACGTCAAGCAAACCCCACGTGAAGTCCAAGTCGCATAATGTCAGTAAATCAATGCTGACTCTCCCTCTTCGGAAAAGTAGGTACCCTAATTTCACAGCGGCTCACCCCATTACAAATATATAGTAGAGCTCTCCAGAGGATACTCTACTGTAAACTAGGAAAGAGAATCGATATCAAACTGGCAGTATCGTTATCGGTATCGTACCGATTTCAAATACTGGTACCAGACCCTAGTAAAGGGATTTGTTTTTAAATAGTTACGCGCGCAAAATGTCTAATAGCTGTCAGTATAGTGGTTAACGAAATTGTAAAGGAATTTGGAGAAGGAATGGGAAATGTCGTTTTCTTAATGCGGATTTAAGGTATAAAGGCACTGCACCTTGAGAACCGTAGCTATAGAGAGAATTGGTACTTCCATACTTGGAATGTTCCAAAAAATTTTAAAGTGTTACGCGGTTGTATTATTTAAGTTTTACCTTCTGTTCTGATTGTCGGTTGGCTACTTTATGGTTGGAAATATTAACTGTGTGAACAAAGACATTTACATTTGTGAATAGCACCTTTGCTCTCCATGAGGCTGCGTTTTATACTTATTTTTATTCTTAATATAGCATTTCTTGTCTCGACAGCGTAGATTTACATTGATATAAATTTCTTTGTTGAAAGCCATTCTGCGTTTGAACTGAATTCAAACGAACACACTTACGAACTTTTACACAAAGTTTCTGTCAAATTCGGTTCTACTTTCTAGTGTCACATTCACCTTTTCAGTAACCTGGAGTTCATGAAGGACTGGCCCCTGGACCAATTACTAGAACACCCGGAGATGTGTCTAATTCATTTCTACAAGTTAGTAGACTACATATTTTAGTCATTTGTTTTGTCTTCAAATGATGAATTCTTAAAGTGTTACTTGCAAAGTATTCAATATTTGCGAGTCCAGTGAATGGAATCTATTAAAACAATGCTAATAAATGGAAAAATATGAAAACCCCAAAGATCAGTCGATCGGATTTTTAAAACTATTCTCTCAGCCGATTCGCTGAAAATAGGAGACAGCAGAATTGTGCATCATCAGCCGATACAAACACCAAGCAGACGATGTGAGTGAACTTTTTGTACGAGTATACATGAAATAACTCCGTTAGTAGATCCTGAGGAGTACGAAGTCGAAGTCAGACGGTATCGGACCGCGTTGTGAGTCTATTTCTTCCCTGACACGCTATTAAACAACCACTTCTAGAGATAATTGTTGTCTTCTTGTGACGTAATAGGAGATCACGAGAAAAATTTCCTGTTCATTTTACCGTAGGTTGACACATAAATTAACAATTAATTGATGATTATGATTCAGTTTTGGTTTTAACTAAATAGTAAACAACATTCTGACTTAAAGGCGACGTGTTATTGCAGGAAAAATGTCGTTATTGCTCAAGACAGCACCAAGTCAGATTGGATCTACATTATCAAGTCTGTAAGTAGTACAAGTACCGACACATTCACTCGAATTCTGTACCTCAAAGGTGATTAGGTAATAACGGGTATAATTAACTCCCCACTTTCGCCCGTTCCTAACAATGTTGTTTGATAGATTTGCAAAGCGCAAGGACGTATCAAAATCTACTTCTCAATGTATCACGATAGCCCTACGTTGCAGTTCTTAGGGGTTTATTAACTGAAAGGTGGGCGTATTAAATTGATATCATGTACTCGAGACAGGACGTTAATGAGGTACTTGTCGACGAGATCAAAGTCGTAAGTCTGGTCGTAGCTAAGACGGTCGTAGGCGCGTTTTTCAATGGTGACTCGCAGCATTTAAAGAGCGAAACGTTGTAACGGACATCAGCCTGTCAATAGCTTACATTCAAGCTGAGTAAACACTTTTCATAAACTATGTTAATGTCTTTAGAAGTTCGATACGACTGTAGCTAAGTCCTGTCGCACGACCTTTGATAAAACGGGTTCTTTAGCTTCAACAAATGACTATTTTGACACTGTTAATGTGACTCATATTCCCTAAAACATGCATGATAGCTAATGATTATTTTGTGTCGACAGGGGACATGTCAAGTTATGAAGCAGCTGAGAAGTGTCAAGCCCAACATTAAAAAGATGACGCGTACGATGAAAGATGAAACACTTCGCCTACCGAAACTGGGGACTGGTGAACAAAGTTAGTCATCAAGCTAGTAAATACCTTGTTGAACATGTCAGTGTATGGGTTACCAATCCATAAGTCACGTGACGGAAGAAAACAGGATAAACTTTCAACCGAAAGTCAATTCTTTTCTAGTATTTATTAAACAGAGTAAAACAGACCAGCGAATGTGTTGGTGAAACTATTAGAATATTACCAACTCCTCTGGTATCACATTATTTTGTATGTTTGACGATTTATTAAAAGTCGACGAAGCCGCTTCGTTTACTTTAATCTTGATTTATTTGATAAATTGTCAGTTTTGTCCAATGCGGCACGTAAGCTTGTATCGGGTCTGTAACCTCCATGTGTTTCCCTCATTATTTGAGTAACCTCAACAGGCACAAATATCTACAATGCACTTGCGTGCTTTATTACCTGCATAGTACATATTTTAAATCGATTAGTAGTCCACTCGTTCCGTCCAAAAGAAAACTTGATTTACAATGCCTACCTTTGTAAAATTCGTCTCAACTAGTTGGTCCTTAATCATATGCGAAGGAATTTCGAAATTTGCTAGTACGTGGCTTGTCATTGTTCCTTGATACTGTGTTCGCTGCAAAAATAGACACGCCACGACAAGTCAACATGTGGAACCTGGTTTCAAGCAATAACTCGTGTACTTATCACTTATTTCCAAGCCTTGAAATTAGTCCAAATTTTAGTTACCAACAATTTAAGACCTATTTAACGACGGTGACTGGTCTAAATCATCAGTTGGTGTTTGTGAAGGAAGACCTTTTTTGAATTCTTCCAGGTCCGAGAATCGATACGCGAAAAACACGACCTTTACGACCTATGATCATGACGCCTGGTATCCCGAAGCGATCTAAAACACAATTATCCGAACAGTTCGGAGTCAAGGTGCGTATCGTGCAGAGTATCTCTTCTTCAAATATCAATTTCATCAAATGTTGTGTCGACAAAATTGAATATAACTATTTACCTCTTCTCACCCGCTCCATATTTCATCCCCACCATCTTCGTGACACTTTCCCGTTACTTCGACGTCTGGTAGCCACGTGTTAGGACAGTCCTGATTTGACGAATGTCCTGGCAATACATAAACCATAGAAATATCAACTTTTAAAATTGCATTTCCTTCTGTAGTACTGTCAGAAAAAAACATACAAACAAACTAGGTGGTTTACTCCTGCAAATTCTGTAGGCAAATTTTCTATTGCAATTTTATGCCTTTATGTCCGTTGCCAAAAAGAACACTTCAGATTCTCAATTCGAACTGAATGTTCAAACTTATGACACACGTATAATGGCAGGAAATTGTTTAGTCATTTTACGGAGTCGTAAGTGACAAGGAAATGCAACTTTGAGTGATTTTAATAATAATGATTCTAGATTCTTCTAATAGCACAAAGCTGCCTTGACAATTCAACTCGCCTTTCACGTCTTCCAGTTGTAACTTCGTCGTCAAACCTTGCCTCTGAATACGTTTGTTACTTTGTTGTCACAATGTGGTTAGCACGACTTGTCTACGTACGTCGTCTACGTACATCGTGTACCGAAGTACTGGATATCGTAGACAGATGCCTGTTATCTGTTCTTTTCTTATGTTTAGAGTTGAAAAGTGAAAAGACGTAATACTTGGGGTCGGATTTAACAAAAACACTACCCTTTCCGCATCATTCTAGATAAAACTTCATGACGAATTTGAAACCAACCAATTTCGACAAATCTCCCCAAATCATGGAAACAAAATTTAAATGAAACTCACAGTAAAAACGCACATATGAAATGTTCTCTATTTTAGTTAGGTTTTGACAGATAAAATTTATGTTGTGAAAACGAAGGAACGGTACTATTAAACTTTTGCTGATGCTCTCATAAAAACAACGGATGGAAAAAGCATGCACCAGTTGTTTTGCGTCTTTTCACTTCACCTTTTGCTCCTGTGTTTCCGTTAAAACTTGGTGACGGCTTTTGAAGTTCTTTATTGCTTGCGAGTTCCGGAGATTGTCAATAGAATGCCTTCTGACAAACGAAACTTTACTACTGTCTACCACTGTAAGTCAATTGTTGTCAGGTATCAAACTTTGTGAACATTCTCTTGCGTTTCATAAAATAACGTTTAAGGGTTCCTTATCCTAATATAAAAGTGCACATTTTCTGAATTCTCCCCCAAAACGAACCCGAATCCGTGTGTTGAAATGTTAAAAAGTTATTCGGGGGCCATGCGACCCTTTGTTGCTTGTGAAAATGAATTCATGTTTCAACCATAGTGTACCTTTTTGCTGTCTTTACGTAGCGCACAAAGCAAGTCTCCTTCTTTCAATAAAAGTTAATGATAAAATTATCACGCAAAATGCATAACGGCGCAATGTTTTTGACGGCAGAAATCTGAATTAATATCGGTCACTACTAAGTATAGTTTAAGGTACGGATTTATGATGAAAAATTTACAAATTAAAGTATTTACCTTTGTGAACTGCAAATCATAACTAAAAGCCGTTCCATGAAAAGTGAGTGATGTTCACAAACGTCAACAGTTTCAAAATTCTCGACATCTCCGGTATTCACGTCGAACCCTTGCATGCTTCTCCCCTCCTCTGTCTCCAGCTTTTTTTCTGAATCCACTTTAGGGGAGCGTAATAGATCGTCTTACGAACCTGCACCACGATGCAATCTTAGATAGTCTTGCCATCCTCCATACGGAGAAAGGTTTGAAGACTTCAGCCGATGAAGCTCCGACTAATTTCTGCGAGAGACGCTTTCAGCTTCAGGCATTCCCAGAGCCGGCGTCTAAGCAAGTAGCTCCGGGATTTTCAAAAAGTGGCTTTGAAAAGTTCCCTACTATAGGAACACAATTTTCAAACCACATGGTAAGTCGGTGTGATGTCTGTTCCCTTCTCACGCTCTCCTCATCAACTAGCCTGAACTAACAAGCTTAATTTTAGTTCTGGTGATCAAATTTCTACTAATTGTCCATGGTCTTACATGAAGTCTACATGCGTTGATCTAACGACAAGAGACATCAAAATCTTAAATACACATCACCGTCAATAGTTTCAAAGGGGCAAAATTGCATTTATTGTATAAACCGTGTTTTTATTTTCAGTTTTTCCTGAGGTTGGCCTACACCAAAACATGATGCATGTTCCACGATTTAATGTCTTGAGAAATAAATTCTTACAAAAAACCACGGTACATTTGTTTGGTCATTTCTTTTTTGAACAACAATGTTCATTGTTATCTGGGAAGAGGACATCCCATGTTAAGTGGTAATGGCGAAATTAATTGTAATTGTAGAATCGTGTGCGCCCCGTATAAATTCTTACTTCCTACTGACATAAAAAGACACCGTAACTTCATCAAAAATTATCATATACACTGTGTAATGCTGGTGGTCCGGGAATTTTACTATGTTGCTTACAAGATATAATTTCTGAGTTAAACACCCTTTCTAGTTCCTGACGCCCGGACACCCTCAAGTCTCCATGGAACTGGACGCGCCCAAAAAGAGCCAGCCCAAACTGGCGGTGAAATTTCTTAACTCTGCAGCTGACAACGGGGCCCAGGACGAAAAGCCCAAATTCGCAAAACTGCTGGCGAACAAATGGTTGGCGAAAAGTAAGGGCTTGCCGATACCTGACGAAGAGGATATCAAGAAAAAGGAAGAGTTGCGCCGCGGGGAATCGGTTTTTGTTCAAGTGGAGCTACTCAAGCCACGGGACGTCTTCGTGAGTATAACCTTACCGCACACATGTGCGCGCATTTGCATCTACTGTGTATGCACCTGCATGTACGCGAAATTTTGCCTGTGTCTTTATGTGAAACGCCCCGGGAGATCACCACTCATATTGACAAGGTGCCCGTGTACCAAAAATTGCTGAGAGACCCTCTATTGTGGGTGCCCCTTCTGCGCGGTAGATTTTTCTGTAGAAAGACGGCCGATGAACAGTTTGCGGGCTAAGGCCAATGCAGTGGCCTTTTGCGGAGGCTAAATGGAAATTTAGTGGCTTAGTGGAGCCCGCGCGGGTCCCGTAAAATTTTCTGAAAAAGTACCGCCTATCCGCAAATTTTGGTACACGCCTGCGGGCACCTTGTCAATATGAGTGACCTTCCGGTTGAAACACGTGGGTAAAACCGGGTTGCATTTCGTAGACGCAGGACAGTTGCGGAACACTGGAGGTACAAACCTTCGATTATGTAAAGTAGACAAAATTCTTTAATTCAACATTTCGACTCGACGACCAGTCATGTCATAGTCAGTGCCGGCTAATTTGCTAGAGTAGGCTAGTAAAATCCTGGGGTGCGTTCCGTAGACGTGAGGTACTCGCGTAAAAGCAAGAACACGCAAAATTATGCGAGTGAAAGGTGAGTGCTCCGCGAGTCTTGGGAGATTACCAGCGTATCATAGCAAAATGGCAGCCAAATGATTGGTCATTGAGGCTTAGGTATTAATCGATTGCTTATGAATTCCAACTCTTACAGGGCCTGACAGCCATGAAGTTCGACGACTACCTGGATATCCAGACGACTAAAGTAAGCCTGGTGAGCCGTGGCGCAGAGTGTATCATGCTCAGTAAAAAGTTCTTTATCCACCACGCCACAGACCGGGTGAAGGAAAACATTAAGAACTTAGTGCGCAAATACCCGTCCGAGAAAAAGTTGCAGCAAAACCTCCAGCTCACCGAGGACTGGGCCTACTATAAAAATAAGATGTTGAACGATATCACGGACAGGATGAGAACCCGGTCTGGGCTCACGTAGCAGGAAATGAGAGTCTTTGTTTTCAATAAGCATTAAGGCATGCGCAGACGGAGAGCTACGGACCGAGCTGGCAGCCTCATGTGAAAAATTGCTGAGCACTGAGATAGCGCAATTCATGGAGTGGAAATACGACAACAGTTGAATGAACCAGTTGCTGGTTCTCGCCATGACTTGATCTGTCATCTCCAGCTCTAATGTCTATCGACATTTACGCAGAAGCAAAATCGGAGGCATCCGGGATTGTGCTGTCATTTACTTGCAGGAGGAATTTGATTTCCTTCAACACGCTTTGTCCTCAGAAGCAGGTGAAAGTATCTCGTCCTTTCCGACACCATGTCGTTTTCCAAATCGACAGTAATCTAGTGTTCGGTAGACTCAAGACACTCGCGAAGCCCTGGAGGCGAAAAATCTTCGCTTATTGAAGGGAAACAATAATTTTTTCCCACAGTTCAACACCTCCAATTCACCGACCAATCATTTCAGACGTCGCCATGTCTAAACCCAATTCACATGTATTGAAATGTTGTTTAGGTGATGTTTAAATGGCGTTTTGAATTAAAATTTTGAAACACACGGTGTTCGTTGGATAGGGTGCATTGTAAAGTTTAAGCCAACATGTTATAGTGATAAGGTATAGGAACTTGAAAAGCAGACTGATAACAGGAAAACTTGTTATTGAATTGAAACACATTGTTTAAATTAAATGCAACATCTCCAAAAACATAAAAAGTCCTCCAATAAAAGTATGCACTGAAAGTGCAAGAGTGAAATGGATGTGAGTTATAAATAATATTATAATTAAATAAAATAAATTATTTTTTGTACAACTGCCTCGCATTCTTATCATACCAAGGACAGAACAAGAAAAACATCCACTAGAAGAGACACAGTCTACTTGTGAGGTGCTACAGTAGGAGACAAAAGTAATCAGACAAAAGTAATCAGACAAAATATCATTTCCCTGTCCTGACAGCTAATTATGTTAACAAGAAAAATGACTGTTTATAACCATCCTCAGGGCAAACTTCAAATTACAGAGTGGCTTAGCCACCATACTAAATTTCCTGATAATTCCCCTTCATTCTTGGCCATCAGGGGAGATAACTCTGACGGTGAATTGAGCTTTCATTCAAACACCATGAATGGGAATGTGGATCCTTTCATCTGAACACTTTTGGCCTGTACTGCACTTAAAGATTACTCATTAATGACCAATAAATAACAGTAGTACAACCAGCGAGTAATACCAGTGGGGTCACATATTGAATTCAATGTAAATGCTGAGCCATACTTGCATAAATAACGGGACACAAATGTGGTAGATTTTGTGAACATGCGAACCCTTCCATCGAAAATAGTGCAAATTTTTCCATGCCATTTTCTGTCGTTATCCATATCAGGCTTAACAGCCAGGATACCGTCACACCAAAACATTATTGACTTAGTGCAAACGTGGCCGCCAATTACTTGCTAAGTTTCTTGACGACTTTTTCTGAGGTTATTTCCACAAAACACCCTCCGACTTCAGGTTGACCATGAATCAGGAGTAACAGCGAATCACATGTCATGGTATACACAAAACATTAAACACATTATTCTGCTTCACATTCAATAAAAATTCACACGAAACGAATTGTTACACACACCATATTAATATACTTAGGTAAACCATATTCAAGAAAATATCTCACCAAATAATGCTTTTTTAACATGATCTAATTCTTCAATATAAAACAACGTATTAAAACATTTTCAAGTTGATATTTTGAATTTCTGGCCATTAGCTATAAACTGGGGGACAAGTGGATACACACGAGTCCAAAATTCACTTTTGAAAATTGAGTAAATTTTGGTAATAGTCCTTCATTCAAACACGTGGTGTTGAAAATTTGACAAGACTGAATGCTATCTACGGATGCACAACAAACTCAAGTTTGTGCACAACACAACCCATCAAATCTTCAAACAAGGAGTTAAAGTAACACAAGTACATACGAAGTTGAAAGTTATGATACTGATTCAAAAGAAAGGAAAGTTACAGTCAAATTATCCTCAGTGATGCACTGATTTCATGTCCTTTGCGTTGAACAAACTGCATTTTTTTCGTATGCGTCTGGTTTCAATGTTCGCACGTAAATCATTTACTGGTACTCAGAGATATGTACAGTACACGACAAAGGTTACACGACAAAAATCCACTTCGGATCCTCATCACTCCCGCGACTCTGACAAGAATTCCACTAGCACTCAGCTATCCTGATGGGTAATGCAGGCTGCCCTCAGTCACCATGAGGGGGAACTCACTTCCAACTGTAACTTTATCCTCTGTCAGTAAATAGCAGGTATGTGCACGTGTATTTTACCCACAGTTGCACCCCTCCAACACGTTGATCCCCTTCGTTAGTGCGTAACAGGAACCTCTGCGTAAACTGTACCCGTACTAGTTCGATCCGATACAGCAGGGATGTTACTACACAAGTCACTTGGTAGAGACTACTTGGTGACTGGCAAGCCTTCCTTTGCCAACTTCTCCACAACAACAGGTAGCTTCTCCAGCTTGTTTCTGACACTGATAGGCAGTCGATCACTGTGGCCGTACCTGGGTAAACATGGTATATTACTGAGACGGGATGACTACAGTCTCTCAAGATTTGTACAAAATTGATTTCGGCAGAGCGGATTCTTTTTCTGAACTTTTACATTAAGAATTGGGATGCTTGACATTAGATTAAAATGTTGCCTTGAGTAAGATTTTCAACTCACAAAATTCAGCACTTTTCGTAAATTAAAACTTTGTTTTGATAATCCATTCTATTTAGCAAGAATTAGAACTTACGCTATTCACACTCAGTGCTAAAAATTAACTAACCTCTGGAGCATTACTTTGAAATCAAAAGAAGCCGGTCGCGTCAGAAATAATAAAGTCCAAGAATTCTTTAGAAGTTTAATCTTAATAAAAGCTTGAGATTATAACAAATGAAGCACGTCAAGAGCCGAACTCATTCCCAAACAAAACTCAAACCAGGAACCATATTCAACACGTGCGCACGCTGTTGATCTTTCACCCACCTGTGTACTTTCCCCGATGACTCCACATACTTGACCGTCGTCTTGGCAGAGTGCATACCCAATTCTGACCCGTCGTTAAACTGAACCCACACAGTACCGTTTGACAGCTGGAAATGAACCACAAACGGTAGTTAGTAAAACGATGTCACGAGAATCGAATATTCACCGATGCAAACTACAAGCAATTTGCTCAATGATAACAAAACACACCCCAATGGGAGGTACTGTAAGAACAGCGTGTGCAGCAGTGTTAAGTCGCATGAATCGAGAAAGCGTTCACTTACAACTATGAGTGTCTCTCTATTCCAGACAAAGCACACAGAATGCTAATAAATTCGTTAAAGACAAGACTAGACTTTTTGTTAGCGAGCTTAATGCTGGTAGGTTCGTAATTTCGGAACAGTCTCTTTTCTTCTGGTGTGCAGGTAGGAAGTAAAAGACCGAGAGACATAACGGTGTTTAACTTCATACCTGCACACCAGAAGAAAGGAGACTGTTCCGAAATTACGAACAAATCAGTATCAAGCTCGCTAACAAAAAGTCTAGTCGTGTTTTTAACGAAGTTTGTGTAAACGAAGGGCTACTACTGAACTATAATGCTAATAACAAATAAGATAGAACGAGAGAATCAATGGATATAAAGAAAGCGGACTACCCAAGTTAAGACAAAGATTCTAGTACACTGGTAACAAAGTAAAGAACTGAGACAATAACAATTACACTCTCTAACACTGAAGGTTGAAATCTGCGGCATCTCAAGTACACCTGAGAATGGGGTCTAACCTTTGTACTTGAAATTCTGTTCTACTTTTGTACGAACTCAACTTACGTGACTTAGACTGATCTCGAGTACAGTATGGTCCATGCATACGCGTTTCTAGTCCAAGTTTGCAATTATAACCCCTATATTAGTGTTGAAAACTCTAGATATTGAGTAAACACAGCCTTGTTCAGTGGCTTGAGCTCCGGACTCCCGTTCGGCAGACCCGGGTTCAAATCCTGGCTTTACTGGTAGACAAACAAGCATTGCACAAAAAGTGTCTCCTACTCCTCTGAGCTCGGTCTTATTAGTGAGTGAGTGAATGTATGCAAGGGAATGAATGAGAAAAAATTAAGAATACTCAACTTCCAGTGTGACGTATACAGAAGAGAAAGAAAGGAAGAAAGAAAAAAAGAAAGAAAGAAAAATTTCGAGTTCAGAATTGAACTTTTAGCTTTAATTCTGGGGTCCCGAAGTGCAAGCTAAGATTAAAAAGTTATCCACATAAGCCATAATGTAGTTGAGCATAGAATAATATACACTCATCTTGAGTTTGGACAAAAGCAGTCTTAAGGGTAGAAAACGATAAACAAAATTTTAAGTTCAATTTCGAACAAAAACCTTACACCCTGGTGTTAGCAATAAGACGTGGCTTGAACTGAAAATTTTACAAAATTTTACAAAATTTTACCTGTGAGGCCCAGCCTATGTTCTGTACAAACACTTTACGTATTGCCGTTCCATCCCGAGGAGAGGGAGAGCTGACCTGCTTGACTGAACTGGCGAGATGAGGTTGTGACGGTTTCATTTCACTACGGTTTGTATTCAAAGAAAACTGTTGTTGACCACTGGAAGGATACGTGTGCACATATTCAGACGTCCTCTGACTTGACGGTGACGTTGATTTGTAATCAGGATTGTACTGACGGAGTCTGTTACAAGGGTGTGAAAGTCTCTCAGCTACTTGATCCCGTGATGAGTGATCATCGGGCACAACTTCTGTTCTGTGACTGGAGTGTGCTTGTCTATTGGCCAAGTGGGCGGTTCTGTCAAATCTGTCAACAGATGATTGACTGGTGGGTGTGAAACCAGCTGACCTGTGATGTGAGGTCACTGGAGCAATAGATTGCTGTGTCGTGGTCGTCGCTGTCTCCAGTGTTCTGTGACGCGAATGAGCTTGATGTTGATTGGTTGAGAAATGGGTCGCTTCAGCCTCTGACATGTGTCGTGATATTGTGGACGAATCTTTAGTAACACTTCCGTGGCCATTCTGAAGGAAATAATTTATCATACATAAATAAAACCATGATCATTTGTCCACTCAGCTACATAATGAGAAAAGTGTTTGGCATACGATTAATGTCCGAAACAGACAAGTCACTCAATCTAATCTTTAAATGCGTTTAAGATTATGTTAAAAAACTTTTTCTACAGTCTCAGGAGCAAATTGGAAGAACAGTTCTGACTTGTTTCTTTTAATTGTCAATATCACAGTGCCCGAGTTTGTCAAGACTTAGGTGCACTCAAAATGAAAGGAAAAGACATCTTTTCTACAAGTACTCATTTTCTACGCAGTACGCGCCTTAAAGTTGCAAATTCTTCACAGTTGTTAGGGCCCACTGCATGCGAACACATTAAGGAAATACCGCAGCACACGGCAAAAGTAACCAAGCCAAAAATTACCCAGAATTCCCCTTCAAGACCACTGAGTGCAGGTCGAGTACAAGTGGAATTCAATGTCGGAGCAACAAGCTGGACTGACAAGTTCATACCAAAAATCTAGTTTTAAGAACCCACAATCTAACGCTTACTGGAGAAGACAGTGCGGCTTAGTGGTTTGAGCTCCGGACTCCCGTTTGGGAGACCTGGGTTCGAATGATGGCTTTACTGAGTGACAATCGAGCACTGCATGAAGGAGTCTCCTACTCCTGTATGCAAGGGAATGAATGAGAACCTAGATATAATGCGAAAGCGATTTCCGGGGCTGGGCTCATATTTAAAAAAAAATAATGCTTACTGATAGTGATATCAATTCAGACCATTGCTTTAAGCTTGGTGTCAACCCGTAAACCACTGCCACAGCCTAACATTTGTAAAGAAAATTATATTCCTTAACTACGATCAAGTTATTCACATTGAGTAATTAACCGAGAATACAGCACTGTGGGATCCTCTTTGAGACCTTGGCTGAACACTGCGAATGACGACATCGCATAGCTCCCACTGTGCTCAACTTTAAACCAGTCGACAACATCGCCATTATCAGTCGTGACAAAAAGTGCAATTTGTCCCATTGTCTCTGACATTTACTGTACATTTAAAAAAGTTGTAAAAACTTGTCGCTGAACTCACACTGCATGGTCTATGCTGCTGGTTGCGATCATCTCCACCACCCAGTAGATTTAGACTGGCTCCATGTGGACGCAGGGCTGTGGTGCGCATGCTGACCATGGTGCCCTCAAACGAGCGTAACTGAAGAGACAGAAATAGTCTTGGAATTCACTTTCAGTAACTAGTGGCAACAAGAGAATGACAGTTTTTAACGCATGTAGGTTCAACAAAACCAGTGTTACAGTTGACAGGCAAAATAACCAGTGTGCCATGGTGACACAAGTTTATAGTCCAGCAAGAGTTACCAGTTTGCAGACATTCAATGATATACATAAATGTTCTACCACTGAAAAAGTACTGGTAAACTTACATCAACCATTGCAAGGTTGACAAACTGTCTCACTAACTGGACACACATCCTCCAACAACAGTGTTATCCCACAAAAGCAATTTCGTCACAAGTTGTATTTCTTATCTCAGGTACCACCACTAAATTCTCACAAACACATTTCTTTCTTCACAATCCATAGTTATAATCATTCTTTAATAAGTCATATATGCATGCGCGCACCCAGGGGGGGATCTTGGGGGTGCGACCCCCCATTTGGCGAAGTGGGCAAAAAGGTCAGCATCAGAGAAACAAAAAGTCCGAGAAAAAAGTCCACTAAAAGGAACGAATGCACAATTCATAGCTCTGAACGTAGTACCCTGTTTTTTTAGTCCCCCGTTTTTTCTTAGTAAAAGGTTCACACTGTCAAAAATTCGAGCCCCCCCCCCCTATATTTTAGGCTGGGTGCATGCATGATATATGTTTATTGGTGTGTGGCAGGTGTTTGGCACACAGTGTAACAAATCTATCTTCATACTATACAACTGGAGGGGTGCCAATGCAATTCATAAAAAATGTGTTTGTAAGAATAGAATTGTGGTACATCAGGACAGAACCACAGCTCGTGAGATAAGAATCAAATTCATGATAAGAGAATGTTGTAAATGAGAATGTGCCTGTGGTGCACGAGGGAGGAAAATTGATTGCCACAATCAAAGTTAAACACAAGATATTTCGAAAAAGCACAACACAGTTTTATATTGCACTGTGGTTCCTAACAAAATGAAACAATTGACAATGAATGCTTTGAACTTTTACAACATCACAATGTGAGACGGTAACCAGGAAGTCTTACTGTCGGTACAGGAGGATTGCCAGGGGACACCACAGTGTCTGGCTTGTACTCTGCTGGACCATTGTTGACATTAGGCATCTGTTGATTGCGTGCGGAACTGGTCACCTGAAGAGGGCGTCGACCAACAATTACAGGGAAATACGGCCCCATGGCGGCCTTCTGCTCTGCACCTACAAACAGAAAGAGAGAGAGCTGGGTGAGTTTCACCAATGTAAACCATGAGATAGACATTAAAAAATGATAAAAAATGAGAGTATCTAATATGTAAACAAGTTCGAAACTGAAAAAAAATGCCGTGTAGAGAGATACCACTACCTGGCACTATTTTTAATAAGAACTCTGTCACAAACATGCAGTAATTGAAGAAATAAACATTGTCGTCTCAAGGCAAGATGCACAAACAATTTTGCACATTTTCATAAAGAATTACGATGGAAATGAGCTCACACAAAATTCTTGAACAATTTCACACTTGACACAGCTACCACCAGGTGTCTCTGTGGTCAAGCCTACCTTCCAACAGGTCCTGAATGTTCCTACAGTGCTGATGACACTCCTTGGCATACTCCCATATCTTCCTTGTTTCCATAGACAATTGCTCCACCCCACTGTCATGCTGTAAGGTCACTGATGTACCATCAGCCTCAATGATGCGTGTTGATTGGCTGGTGAAGCTGACCTTTGACCCATCCCAGAAGGCCACCTCACAGTCTGCACTGGGTGAGTTCTCCATCAGCATACACTTGGCTTTGTGGGTGTACATCGTGACTTTGGGAGTCTTGGAGCGGACGAGGTTAACAAAGCGCGCTGCATACTGATACTTCTTCCAATACTTCTGGGGCAGGCTGGAGTACGTGTAGGCATGTTTGACCTCACTGGGAGGGGAGCAAGGTCGCTCAGCTGTGGGGTCATTCCTACCAGGCTTGGGCTGGTAAACACGTATCTATAGAGGAAGTCACACTAGTCAGACAACTGACAATAAGTAACACATCATAGACACCCTACTAAGTCATTTACTAACTCATTTGATGTATCTAATATTGTTACAAGGCGCGAAATTCACAAGTGCTTTTGCATAAAGCACTACGCGTGAAATTTCATCTGAGCACAAGGACATTTCTCTTACTAGATGGTTTGGTTCTGATAAATAGCCTCCTCTTTAAATGCCTTTCATTTCTAGACTGAAGTTTTCGCTGTGAATGTTACCTAAGGTGTGGTGGAAATTTATGATAATGCACCCACCACAGACAAAACACGTTTGTCTTATGGAAAACAGGTCCATAAAGTGCATGGATGTATTTTGGGCCTCATGAATGCTTCTAAGTCTGGAGGTAAACTGTTGCTATTAATCGATGAACACAATGCTAATGTACAAAATTTGTTTTCATTTCAAGCAATGTTTTTGATTATTAAAAAAAATCCCTCCTTGCAAGCCGTTCAAGTAATGGATACATCTTAAAGAACCATTGTGTTGTTGAGTACCCTGGTGACAATCGGCGCATTCGATGCAGGGGAGGGTGCAGGATTTTGAGTTGGGGGGGGNGCCAAATGGAAGGAGCATGGCCCCCTTTAAATCCGCCACTGGGATGGTGAGCACAGAAGAAACGTCCATTAAAACTTTTAGAACAAAACAGTATGTTGAACAACAAATACCACCCAACCTTGTCTCCATCATGTGATATCCGACAGATCTCCACCACTCGCTCTAAGCCATCCTTAGACTTCAGAAACTCCACACAGGTGTCGCCACTCTCCAGTATATTAAGCTGTCGAAATGTCATACAACTCATTCATAAATTAGGTTAGGAAAAATGCACCACAAATTAACATTCTCCACACTTTGTCACGATGATGGCAAAACGTGAATTGCTTGATATATTCCACGAAAACAGTTGTAGAAAACAGGCAAGCTTGAATCTAAATGTAAACAGACAAAATTAAGAATGAGAATGGTGGACATTATGAGTCAGTTTGAAGGAGAACACACTGTCATTAACAGCTTATTATTTAAAATGACTTATTCTTATTAAAATGACCTGGGCAAGAAATTGAATTTCGTGGCTCAAAAGTTATCCCCCTATATTAATATAGGTGCCCCGGTCGAAGGGGTCTGAAAGGTGGGGCCCCTATATCAATACAGGAGGCCCCCTCAAATTCAATTTCTTGCCCATGTCACTTCAATAAGAATAAGTCATTTTAAATAATTAGCCGTTCATTACAGTCTCAGCTGTTTTTAGTGTATACAACAGAAATCGCTCAATGAAAATTGCTCATGTCTGTATCACATATTTCCGTGTTGGTGCATTGAACAATGAAACAGTAACTTTACCACAGCGTTTTTTGTCTTCTGCCTAATTGGTCGAAGCCTTTTAGTACTGAAGCGTGCCACAACCTTGTCAATACCACCGGATTGTGAGGCCTGATATTTGTCCACTCTACCATCACAACATGGTTGTTGGCCAGAGAGCTGTGCCTTATAGTTTGAATGGCGAGAGTCCATTTCCGTCTCAAGGACAGAGTCCAGAGGTGGATAGGAGGGCTTCTGGTTGCTGCGGTAACGATGGCTACCAACGCTTGACATGGTTGCCATGGTATCGCGCCCACTGTCAATAGACGCCTCAGAAATGTGCTGTAATATTAAATGGTGGTTTTTAAAGAACTGTTAACAATCCACAAACACTTAAAATCATAAAGCTGACATCAATCTGCTTTTCGTCGAAAAATGATGATTCTTGATTTAGAAAACTTAGAATTACAAAATTGGTCTCAACTTAGTCCTTACTTAGATACGAGGAAATTCCTGGGTTTGGAAAGATCTGACACTTTGTCATTGCTTGTAACCACACTCTATACATTGTCTTGTCCTGGTGTCATTTTATGTGCTGAACAAGATGTCATGCAGTACTGAACAGCCAGTTATTTCAAATCCAAGAAACCATAGCTCATCTGAGTAAGAACAAGCGAAGTGATGTGTATAATACTCGGCATAATGGAATGCCGTAAGAAATGACCACGATCCTCAGAACACTTACCACATAGAGGAAATTATACTAATTGAATAAAAATCTTACCGCTCTTCACAAAACTCTAACCACGCACTACAAGAACTCTTACCACGCACAGGGAACTCTTGCCACAGAGAGGCACACATACAACACACCACTGAGTTCTAGCACTGAAAGTTGTGTGTTGTAGAAATTCTAGCTGGACACGACAGAGTTATATGGAGAGGGATCTGTTTGCTTGGTAAGAGTTTAGCTCTGTGGTAAGATGTCTGTGTCCCGTGGAAGGGTTCGATTACCACCTCTTGGATGTATGGCTGAGCCTGAGACATGCGTGTGGCTCATAGGGAGACAGAAAATCTAATCCTTACTCGCTTGAATTTCTTCTTTTGTCTATACTCCAGCATGGATGTCTTGGTCATGAATGGATGACTGAGCACCTCTGGTAACCGCAGTCGATCAGCTGGTGACTTCTGCAGCAGTGACTGGATGAGGTCTTTCGCCTCCGCCGACAAATGTTCGGGTATGTCGTACTTGGCTCGGATCACCTTACTAAGGGTGCTCTTGACTGCCTCGGTATCGAATGGTGGGTGCCCAACAAGGAACGTATAAAGCATGCATCCCAGACTCCAGACGTCAGCCTCCAAGCCATGAGCGTTCCTCATGGCCACCTCCCTGGGGGACACATAGAGCAGGCTCTATGATAAGTGTTTGTGCCAATACATTCAATTTATTAAGAAGAAAATGTAAAGCGAAACAAACAAACGCTGTTTTCATAATCAAGGTCATCTTCAGATGAGAATGTAAGCTGATGGATAATTAGAATAATTATTCACATCACCACCAACCTGGATAAAGTTCAAAATATGAGATAAAATTGACTATTTGAAAGTTTTAGGATTTTCTGTAAATAAACCGTGTTCATCCTGGTTTAAATCCAGGTCTGTCTGAGTAAACGAACACCCTCCATTTCAAGTTGAATTTCTGCTTCAAAACTTAATTGAATGGGTGTGGGTAAAATAATTAGCACAAATTTTTGTAGCATATACTCACAAAGATATCTAGCAACAATCACAGCCAGAATGAAAACAGGTCAAAGGTCAATTCACATTAACTACAGAACCAGCATAGGTTGTAAATGCATACTAATACTTTCTCCTGTTTTTAAACAAAAACTACGTGATTGATTTCAGATAATTTTTACAAGATGAGTTAGAATTATTCATCCAGAATCCAGACTGCCCATACAACTTACGGTGAAATGTAGTTGGGAGTGCCACACATTGTGAAGTGTTTCTCATCTGGAACGGACAGCTGAGTAGCCAGACCAAAATCAGCTATTTTCTACAACGAAGAGCAGAGTTTTATAATTGGTGGTACGACACAAACGGACTGAATGTGCACAAAGCACAATGATAACAAATAGTGATTCAGAATGAGTAGGTAGTGCGGAGGTTTAGTGTTCACTCAAAGTGTGAAAGTTTGGAACACGCCAATGGTTTAACGCCACTTGACGCAAGCATTACCAGTCTAGAGTACACGCCAAAAGTGGTTGGACAAATTCCATTTCATTCTGACATGACAGGTCACCCACCCATTACACCAAAAATGGATGATGACTCATTATTTCGGCAAAATTCTAACTGTGGAGTAACAATTTTACAGTTTTCGCCTTTGGCATATTACCTGTCATCCATGATTATGACCCACGACTATTACAATAAACTTTGCTTTCTTTCAGCTCTGATTGTTCCTTTATTTTAGCATGTGCTGTAGGATAGTGAACGTCATTTGACTGATGAACAGTGGATATAAAATTACATAGGCAGATTACATGGCAAGTCTTCAGCAAACTCCTCAGGGAGTTGAAATGGATGAAGCATGAACAGTTCTGCAGTCTGAGAAATATTGTGAAAAGCTTTATTACTTTAAATACCATAATTTTTATCAATTATGGAGTGGGTACTTAAACATCCGGAGACCGTGCTCTATGCCCAGTTTCTAGCGACAAAAGCAAGAGCTTGCAAAATCACGCCCCACAAAAAGGTGTTTCACAAGTACGCTTGGGTGTTTATTAACCTATGCTAGCAAAATGGCCGCCACTGTAGCGATCGGTCAGTGGGGTTGGAATATTGAACTATGAGACTGTTTTCGTTCCATAAGCAAAGATTTTTTGTCGAAAGTGCAAGTTAGTGTTTTGGGGTTCATAGAATTAGCCCAGATTTTGTCTACAGTAATTCTTGCACCTTATCAATACCATAATGTCACTACTTCTACTGTTGCTGAGGAACAGAAACTAACATACTCCTAAAAGACACAACATGCGTTAATGTTGTCTTGGTTAAATTACATACCGCAAACGTTTAATTGCATAGAATACTGTAAAGACTTACAACGTCCATGTCAGCTGTGAGCAGCAGATTGGCCAGAGTTAGGTCCCTGTGTACAATTTTGAATGAGTGAAGGTAAAGCATGCCCTCGATGATAGACTTGAGGAAGTGATGGGCTGGAAACACAGTTAGTACATGACGTTACTTGTTGCTACACAAAAGCGTAAATAAAAGTGTGTCGACACGTGATGGCCCATGACAACCAACACACAGGTGACAGAGGCACTCAAGAAGTCAAATGCAACATTTGTCTCACAAACACCACCATGCACCACATTATTCAAATAGAAGAGCACCACACAGTGAATGTCATTTTTCTCATTGAAGAGATGAGTCTGAGTAGAAATTCCCTTATCCGTGAACTTAATACGGTTGTTACCACTTATAGCGGCAATAAGTCCGCAATGCATTCACTCGACAAACTTTTAATTAGCCATTTACCGCTACGAGATCGTTATTCCATGGAAACATGGTCGGCGCATATAATGACACGTTGTGTCCATAGGGGAATTTTCATAATGGTGCTCTCTAATGTAATGAGAGCAAGAAAGTGACTTCAGATTGATCAGGACTCAGATTTGGTGGACAGAAATTCATTTACTACATAACGGTACATAAAGATGAAAGCAAAGGAATAAATCCCCGTCACCACCTCTCATTGTTTGATAAGTTAAAGTTCGCTAAGTTATTTTAGCTTTATTGACACCTGCTGGGATCAAAATTCTCCCGCTTTATTAGCGGCGACCACCGGCTTTGTCGCAAACACAACTTCGCAGTGGGACATGTATGGAACAGAACGTCCTTGCTCATCAATTGATATTTCAAAAGGTTAATTGCCTTTTTGTGTAAGGCATTGGTACACCCTTCCTCACAGCAGTGGAAATTTGCCGGCATTATAATAGCAAAGAAGGTGTTAAAATGCTGTTTATACCAGTAGGTTGAAAACTCCCGTGCGCATTACATGGGATCTGTAGGTGGCACCGAACGCCTGTCCACCAAAGACCTGATCACCATCTGAATTTCAGTATGGCGTGGCCATTTCGAAAGTCAGCTATTAAGCTAATTTGTAAAGCCTGGCCTCCAGCAAGAACGACCTGTCTGGACTTTGAAAGCCTTGAAATCACCTCCAACTAGTCTAAGGAACAGTGTATGACCAACGCAATGGCGAGTGGTCTTAATCAAGGTTGTTTCGTATGATAGGAGGATTTGTCACTGCTTTAAACCTGTTCTAAAAACAAACCCAAGGTCTGAGAACCACTAGTTTTACTACATTTGCAGTGAATGGTGAAATGTTGAACTCAGTGATCTGGCAGCTTCAAACCTATAAACAGAAATGTCACCTTCATTTTCGCTCAGTGCTCGGCAGGTGGTCTTAAGGTATCGATTCAGCTCCCCTCGTTCACAATACTCCAAGACCAAGTAGACGTAGTTTGCATCTTCAAAAAAGTTGTATAGCTGTAAAAAAGATTGTATGGTTTAAACAATCGTATAATGCAAATCGTACATGATTTTAATAGTTTGGGACAGAATAGACCTCAACTGCAGTGCATGGTTAACATTTACACCTCAGTACTAAACATGAGAATGTACCATCTAATAGCAAACATGGGCAAAATTTCTAAGCAAAAAGCAAAGCACTTCGATGCCTTAATTTTGGCACCAACACCGACCCCATCCTCCTGTGAAAAATAGTTTAAAATGGTGGAAGTTGCAAAATTCCTCTCTTTCCATGCATGACTAAAGATTCATAAGTTCATAAGCACTTTTAACTCACACAGTCTCTTGAATTGATGACAACCAAAACTGTGGGGAGGCGCGTTCCCATCACCGTAAAACAATTCTCCACCCAAGAGGCCCAGGCACCTTCCCCTTAGGCAAGCAATCACCCTATCACCCTAAGTTATTTTCTAACAATTTACAATTTATTTTTTGCTAATTTCCCTCACAATCCCTGCTTTATCTCTGATAAAATTTTATGATGTTTTAGTTAAAAAACTATTGTGCACGGAAGCAGCATGTTCCTTTGACCAAATGCAGAACACAGACGACCATTTAACAGCATTGTGAGTACTACAGTAGAGCTCACCTCCAGGATGGCTGGATGCTTGAGACGTGAGTGGATCTTCACTTCATCCTCTACTCTGGACACCATACCTGCCTGCTGCATCAATTTCTTGTCAATCTGAAAGGTCAAGAGGTCAAGTTAAGCGTACGTAGTTCATTGATGAAACCTAATGTAAATGATAAAAAAACAGTTCATTTGACCAAGTGCAGGAATGACGCAACTGCCAAATTTCTACACACAACAGATAACTATAAAAGACAGTGACAAAACAAATTACTGAGGCATTAACACATGTATATAAGATGCCTTAGCAGTCATTTGCTATATTCACACATGTAGAGTGGCATATTAGTGATACCACCAGACAATTTCTCGAGCACGTCAGTCATGACCAAATGCCTTGCCTTTCAAAGTAAATATTATCAAAATCTTAAAATTTTTTAATGAAAAATGATCAAATTTAGAGGCTCTTAAGTGAAAGTATACATTTATCAAGTCCTACCCAACCAATTTTTGTTTTCATCAACAATAAAAAGGCTATGCGCAGTTGAAGAAAGTGTGTGGTACAAACGTTGTTGCAAGTGAAGTAATGCAATGTAGAGAAACATGGTGCAACAGTACAGACCATTTTGATCGCCACTTCCTGCCCTGTGCCGATACATTTTGCTCTGTACACGCAAGCGAATCCTCCGCGACCCAGGAGGTTCAAAACCTGGTAACCCTGCAAGCAACAAATCGTTAAACAACTGTCATCGCACGTTTCAAAATTTAGTGTGTGAGTACCAGAAGCCAGTCTCACACGAAAGAAATTTCTGATTTTCAACACACTGTAAAATGTGTCGTCCCCAGCATTTTTGTACTAGTATTCTTCTTACCTCCCATTTACCATTTTTTACAAATAATTCAAAACATGTAACTCGCAAACATTGCATCTTAACCACTTACAGTCAAGTTACCTGAATATCAGACGTTTTGGCAAATTTTGCATTATACTTAATTGGAAATACTACGGGTTGTTGTAAATTCTTTACTGAAATAAAGAATTACCTTTACGGAATTGTTCTGTTACTATATCTAGTCTCCTAAAGCCATATTTAATTTCTGACTGATCTTTATAAACAGCACAACTAGTAAATCCTCAGGGATCCCAAATATCGGAGACCATGTTTCTGAATACACCACATTGTGGAAAACTGATAAACCAAGTAATTGGTTTAGGTCACCTTGTTGCCAATTTGCAGCTTATGTTTTAATATATTTGTTGCTAGAATACAGCTCTGTTCCCAACAAAATTATCCATAAAATGTAATATGATGACAGCACTGCATTGTTTCGATGAATCAGTGCAAATGACTAACGCATATGCAATCTCACTGCAGTTCTTAGTGTCTCTTTGTCTTCTTGATATGGCACACGCGTGTGTAGGGCCAGGGTTTGACTTGAGTTAAAAACAAATGAAAAAATGAAACAGTGGAGCCTGTCAGTTAATTGAGATGATTTCATTGTGGAGAAAGATTTCGATTTCAACTTTCATAACCGTTTCATGCGATCATCCGTTTTGGACCGACTTGGGGGTCTAAAGTGCACCTTCTCTTGTTGAAATCAAAACGAGACAAAGCTATAAAAATGAAAAGGTGCCGGACATTGAATGGATTACAGCAGAACGGAAATTGTTGTATTTTATTTCTCAGATTATACTTCAGGTAAGATTTTATAAAAATGTCCTATATTTAGGTCCGTCCGGTATTTAGGTACACTATCAATGAGCTATTTTCCCAGGGCAGTGATTAAGAAAGGTCTTATACTTTTCTCGCATGCCTCCTAATCTTATAGGAACAGTGGTGCCACCTGGTATAGATTTTAATACCTTTGGCACACAATTTTACAGTATATTTCGTGAAATCGGTACATTTGCTATTGTCGCTCTGTCGGCAGTAAACACAAACACACACACTTAAATTACAACAGGACGGTTTTGCTTAAGTTTCAGTGACCTCAGATTCCATACTGATTTTTTGTGCCCAACCTTTATGTTTCATCACAGTGAGTTGTGTCAGTGGTGATCGAGGAATAGATAGACACAAGGGCCTGATGTCCAGATGAGGTTCAAAAAAAACTCCAAGTCAAAATCATCAAAAGTCAAAGAGCAAACAAAAGTCAAAACGGATTCACTTCCTTTAAATTAGCAAATCCAGCATCTCTGAGAGCGTCAAAAAATTTAATTTTGAAATAATCCAATTCTTTGCTGTTCTCTTACCTCAATAGAGTCCTTCATTTGCATAAATGACGACAAATTGAACACATATCTGATATTATTGCCACAAAATAAACATTTTACAACTTTCGTAGTATTGCGCGTTGAACGATAACGAGGCTTCCAGCCCAAGTATCCTTGTTATGTATGCAGTGATTGGACAATAATAAAATTTTTATTACAACTAACTTGATTCGATGAAAAACCGGAACAAGGAGTACAATGTGAAATGAATCACGATTGGCTAGTTGACCCACCATGTGTGACAGTCGGGACTGATCTAGAAAGTTCGAGATTAGCCGGTGGCAAGACGATTCTTAAATAAAAGGAATATTCCACTCGTTTTAGTGGGCGATTTAACAATTTCTTTATTGACAGTGTAATTTTTCCGCATCGACTTGGTCAAACTAAAGTTCCACTAAGCCTCAGAAAATGCCTGTTGGATTCGATTTTGGTGACCAATCTTCGTATATCGGCGTTGCCCGAGCCGGTGGAATAGAAACTCTCGCGAATGAACAAAGTGAAAGACTGACACCGTAAGTGGCTGTGGTTTGGTATGTTGTGGGTGTGATATATACCCTTGGGTGAGGATTGGAGGTTGTGTGAGTTTTGGTTACCGATTTCCCGTGACTTTCTGCTCCTACGACGGGTGGTGGTCTTGGCATGAGGCAAGTTTTCGACAGAGCCAAGGACAAGGACATCCGTCTGATGATGCATATCGGGTCATAGACCATGACCTTGTGCGTTGAAAATTATGCTGTGTGATAGCTTTGTGGTGAACCTGCAGTGAATGTAGTAATATAAAGGCCTCTCTTAATCACTCTTCTATGGGCAGTTGCTCTTTGGTTGACTGGTTCACAGGCGTCCTCAGTTTCTAATCGCGTCCCCAATACAATACAGTCAGTCTACATATAATACTAGTACAAGGTATGACACTCCGGACTAGAAATTCCATGCCCACGGGTTCTTTGATTAAGCCGTCCATATCAAATACATAACTCAATAAATCTACACAAAACAGGGGTTCAACAAACCATGAGAAATTATTTTTTCTTATAATTCCATTCACGGTGTCCTGCTCCAGCGAGTTCTCAAGAAATTCGCTGTCAAAGCACAAAAATGTTCCCATAAAGATCAAAAACACACTTTGCATTTTGTTGGTTCAAGGTCAAGGACTGTACGGAAATTGCCGGTTTGTTGCGTAAAGTCACGATGTCGATTACGCCGTCCATCTGTAATTCATCGGTAATTTCCGTACCGCCCTTTATCTCGAACCGACAGTGCAAAGTGTGTTTGGGCTTTTTGGGAACATTTTTGTGCTTTGACTGCGCATTTCTTGCGAACTCGCTGGAGCAGGACATCGTGAATTGCATTATAAGAAAGAACAATTTCTCATGGTTTGTTGAACCCGTTTTGTGTAAATTTATTGAGTTATGTGTTTGATATGGACGGCGGAATCGAAGCACCCGTGGAATTTCTAGTCCCGAGTGTCATACCTTGTAGTATTATATGTAGTGTATTGGGGACGCGATCAGAAGCTGAGGATGCCTGTGGACTGGTTAAGAGTTACCGCGGTAAAGACGCCTGGCATGCCAGCAAGAGGTACCAGGCTCGAAACTTGGACTTGGTGATTTTTCACCACAGCTTGCAAATTTTCATGAAAGTTGATGCATGAGTTTATGGGAGGGATTCCGCTCTCAGTGACCGTACGTGTCACCTTCTAAGACTTATACAGTAGACCCCTCCATCATCTCATCAGGCATTAGAGACGGTGGTCATACCGTAGGAACTTTGTATGCCGGAAGTTTTTTGGCGAGTTATGCCTCGCACTTATTAAATGTTAAGTCATGTTGTTATATGAACCTTTTGCACATAGAGAGACACCTTAGGAGACCGTTGATGTTTGAACTCTTCCCGGCTTGAACAGATACTCCCGCAGTCAAACTTTTCAAATAGCCCTTCGTACAATTTTCCCAAATCATCAACTGGCCATTTTCAAACTCCTAGTGCCATGAAAAAAAAAATTTAGTTAGTCATGTATATGTAAATTATTTGTATGACAATTGAAAAAGGTTATTGTTCTCTGTTATTTTTCTTCATTTGTTTTCCACGTTAGATAAATAACGCATGCCGTGCCTTCCACGTCTGTGGAAGAATGCAGAAAACAAAATTGACCTCCTTGAACTGTGGGGTCATGTTGAACTTGCCACTGCAAGAAAAATAGTAATTGCTTCTGTAATTGTTTCTTTTATACAGAATTTGCACGACACTTTTCATTGTTCACAGTCTTTATTCTGTTACGTTCGTACTTTCAGAACAAAACTCTACTCTCAACTGAACATAGATACAATAACTGACCTAGCGACATAATTAAAAGACATGGATTGCACGTAGACACCAGATGAATTTTGGACAGATTCAATTAATATTGCACCCCTGTATGTCCGCATTTTAGTTTTTGACACTTGAGAATTATTTCCCCCTTGGTAATTGTCAAAACTACTCGACAGATTTTGATACACCTTGACACTAGGGTTAACTGTTGAGATGCACTGGCATCAGCTGATTATCAGACAGATTTGACTAGAAAACTCCCTGTTGGCCATTTTAGTTTCTGACAAAATAATGCTGCTTTGTTGATTGTGATGAATTCCCTCCAATTTTGGACACAATGTGGCCGACATATAAGCTTTATTTGGTCTTGCTTTTCTTGCAACATTGAAGGTTTGCACCAAAATAAATCCTTTTCCATCACCGTGTCAAAGCTTTTTACAGACTTAATAAGCTTTTGAAAAATTGTGGGCCTTCACAACAATGTTAGAATCCCTTGAAAAATGAGAACAGGTCATTTTTTGTATTTATTCTTTTCCAAAATATGTACTGTATTTGTAGAAAGGGTGGATCGATTTTTGATGGACCTTAACTTAGGTATGGCTGGGATGTTCCAGTGAAACTTTCAGCTTTCACTTTTGATACACAGCCTTCCCATACAGCTTAAATAGGTGATAACGGTGCGGACTTGATAAGGTATTGTTGAAGGGTCAAGAATTATGGTACTTCATCAATTTTAGAGACGGACAGTTCTATTGGAAACTGGAACTTAATGCACTGGCAAAAATATGCGTATCATTTTTGATGAGTTTTAGTCAGCCAAAGCTATTTCTGCAACTTCTTGGACTCGTGCTCACAAAACCCAAGTCAACTGAGGTGAAACCTGACATGGTTGAACGAGTGAGAATGATGACTCTGATTCATGGATGGTTAGTTATGGTGTAGGCTTGCCTTGGTGCAAAGCTGCATAAATATGCATACATATGCAGCTGTGGATTGATCCGTGTAAAAGTGAACAAAATAAATCAACAACGCATTTAAATACATGCTCTTTCTTTGTTGAGTAAACTGAATTGGTTAGCGGTCCGAAAATAGTACCATGTTAGTCCATTATTTCGCATCGCATGCGTCGACTTCGAGTGCCATGATATAGAGCTTCAGCTGTTGACCAATTTCTGTTTTCGCCAATTCTTCAATTCAGTGTCCTTTTTTACACATCAGTACACAGTTCGCAACAAATCATCAGAAGTGGTTGCACTTGGCTTGAAATTTTTAGTACCAGCAATCAACAATAGGAGTAAATTTGTTATCTTCTCCATTAACATATCACTTTACCAATCCAAACAGTACCCATACTGTTTTTTGACATTGCTGTCTGCTTATCCTTGGTTAAAAAGGTGTGGTGTCAGAAATTGAGGTTAGTCAAATTGTGTTTCTCTTAAACTTCCTAGTGGACTAGTTAAGTATTACTTAAATGTCTGTTGGACTTGTTTAGTGTTGATGTTGACATGAGAGAACCACAGAGTTGTGGTAAACTGAAAAAACAGCTTCCCTTAATTTGCCAACTTCACTAGCTGTGTTTCGTTGCACATAACTAGCTAGCTGGTCAGATCTAGGAGTGGTCTACTGCTGTTTAGCCATGTCTGGGACAACATGCTTTATGGTGGTCGCACTATATCCATGGGTTACTGTCTCTTGTGTGGCTAGTGAACTTTCACATGCTCTGTTCTAGAGCCTGTGTTGATTATGATCTCGCTTCTAGCCTCTTATTATCATTGGTGAACATCTTGAAAAATGAGGCCATTTCTTAGTCAGATTTTTTTGCCATACTATTTGTGTGCGCATTTCAACATCTCAGATTGTCTCTTACTTCTTTTGATTTTGTGTAATTTGTCTAAGATGGCAAATATATATTCAAGTGTTGTTTGATGATTTCAAATGTCTGCTGTTCCTTTCTGGATAATCTTCATGAGATACGAAACCGAAACAAAGTGATCAGCTCAAGTGACATTGTGAGCCGGTGGGCATGGTGATCACAACCCATGTTTATCATCTGTATTATGACTCGGTTGTGCCAGTAATGGTTGTAAAAGCATGTTTTTTATGTTCAGCTGTTTTAAATACACTGCTTGGCCTCATCTTTGATTGACCAATCTAGAACCAGGTGTTGAATGCGTTCACCAGAGTCTAATGCCAATAGAAGTTGGATGTGAGACTGTGTGGGTTAGAGAGGTGCCAAGTATGATGAAAAATACTGTTTCTTAAAATTAAGAAATAGGATGTTTTCCTAAAACACCTAAAATTCGTGCCCGCCATCTCAATGTGGCAACCGTTGACTACCTTGTGAGGATGACGTTCTAGTTCCCATCTGGGGAGAGGGAGAGGTCCTTGCCATTTTTTATGGGAGGCACTGTCAAAAACAGCAAGGTCATATTAGTGCTTCCTTGCAATAACTTTGCCGAACTTGAACTCCGAATCTGATGGGAACACTAACGCTCAACTTCGCTGTTAACCACTGTTAACACTGAAGCTTCAGTTGTAGCAAAGATAAGTGTATGGGAAATGGGCCTTCAGTCTCTTTAATGATCATTTCAAAGTTAATAACCCCCTGACAGTCACACTCGATAACTCACAAATGACAGTTTTGGAATTTGGCTTCTGTCAATTACAGACTCTAATTTCAGACAGAACAAATTGCCAAGTATGCCCCCTTGTTCATTTTCTAAGTCTGTTAACATTGTTGTGAATGCCTGTAATATTTCAATATGTTGTTTGATGATGGCTGCTGTTCAAAACCTGAACATCGAAAATCATTTAGTTCAGAGCTATATGAAAAAAATTTCACGTGATGCCTTAAGTTAGCGAGGTTTTACCGTTATTTGTCTTGTGTTGTTTCCTAGATCGTTTGTTTCCTTCGGCACTAACCAGCGTTTCTTGGGCGCGTCGGCCAAGAACCAGATGGTCAGTAACTTGAAGAACACAGTGTATGGTTGGAAGAAGCTGATTGGACGCAAGTTTTCCGATCCTGTTGTACAAAAGGAACTCAAATGTTCACCTTATCAGATAGTGGAAGGTCCCAAGGGTAATGCAGGCATTCAGGTGAGTAGACTGGATTGCAGCAATTGTTTAAGGTTCAGTTTTTATTTGAAATCATTTGTTAATTACTGTATTAGCCCTCCATATTTACTAGGATAATCTTTGTTATGCCCTTGTTTTGTGAAATTCGATGAAGAGGTATGTGACGGCAGTGCACGAGCCGATTTTCGGGTGGATTATGATTACTGCACCACCCCCTAGTGGCTGTTCCATTTTGTAGATGGTGGCAGCTACCACTTTCAAATAGATTTGGACGAGTGCTGTGCACCTTATGCCAACAGTTTTACAGTCTGTTCTGTCTATTGTAGCTACCTGTTGTGATCCTATCTTGCTTTGCATGAAACTGATAAGCACCCCTTGGAACATACCATTTGCGGTATGCTGTAGGCGCAAATCGCATTGCCGTTGTATGTTTAGTGTTCTTGTTGATCGACTTCGATGTGTTGTGGATGCTCATTGGCTAATTTTGTTCTCTCCTGCATGTTCATTGGTCGGCCTTGTTTCAGGTCCAGTATCTAGGTGAGACACATGTGTTCACACCAGAACAGCTGACTGCCATGATATTCACCAAATTGAAAGGTGTAGCCGAAAAAGCTCTCGGGACCAAGGTTGTCGACTGCGTCCTCTCAGTACGTGTTATCCAACAATAGATGTCCTTACAAACAACGCTTATAGTAGCTTATATTTAAGTTGAATTCTCGTTATCTTAAAATAGAACCTGATAGTTTGGGTGGATGAGCTGGTGTGAAAATGTTGTTTGCCGAGTGAAAAGTTGAATTTGTGAACGGCTTTGTCAACATGGGAATCCAGTGTTCCACGTCATCCCTCACATCAATTTCATTGTATTTTTTACTGTGAGCAACTTCATTGTTAGTTTGTTACTAGTTTTAGCACACATTTCTGTTTTGAAAATTACTTTTTCAGGGTAACCTCCACACAATCATTTCTTTCTAAACTCCCCAGTTAATACCAGCAGCAAAAAGGCTGGAGACAAAGTTCACAGTCTGCCAGCGGAGACAAGAATTCAAACTCGGGCCTCACAAGTACAATCCTGTATGCTATGCTGCAATCTTGGATGATGTTTTCATTTGAAAGTCTGTAGAAAAAATGCTCTACAAAAGGCCACAATGTCTTTAATGTTGGATAAAGTATCTGGGGACAACCAGGGCTTGGAATTTTCCTCTTTTAAGAAGATTTTCCCTTTTATGGTTTCGATTTCCTTTATTTTCATCTCTTTTTTATCATTATTTTGACGTCATACATGCAAAAATGTTTATTTTAGTTAAATTTTACAACACAAGAAATATTTCTATCACACAAGCCTGTTTATTTGTGGTACAATACATCACCTGGAAATTTCTTCCTCTTTTTTGTTATCGGTCATTCCAAGCCTGGACAACCCCAGTGTATGTACAGTCACTGCTGTGAATTATTTCCTTATATCCAAATGTTTTTCATCAGGTACCATGTTATTTTCCTGATGTGTCCAGAAGGGCGTATCTTGAAGCATCACAGATGGCTGGACTTAACTGTCTGCGGTTGATAAATGATACTACAGCAGTGGCCATTGCATATGGTGAGTGATCATCCTGTTAGATGATAGGTCAAGTGGTCACAGAAGTTTTAGCTAGCTTCACCTGATTATCTATAGCAGTGTATTGATTTTTAATTCTTAGTCATTTTATGAAATCTGTGGATAAACATGCACATCTAGAATAAAAAAATCTTCCTGCTTCATGGATTTCTGTGGTGTTGTCATTGACCGTGTTTTTCCATGTGCAGGGCTTGGAATTTTCCGCGGAAATGCGGATTTCCACTTTTTTCAAATGTTCTGTCCACAAATTTTATTATATTTCCGCGTAAAAAAAAATCGGATTTGATATAAAATATAAAATTTCCGCAGCAAATTCCTTTCTTACCGCGGCGTTGCCGACGACGTTCACCTCGAAAAGCGGAAGTTGCTCTTTATGTTTCGGAGGAACGTAAATTGTCAACATTGCCGGGGCATCTGGGAAAGCGTGGTGGGATTTTTAATGGCATCTCGTGTGATTGTAAACCGCGGTGACAAATACTATGGCTCTGCAGCCAAAAATGTGTGGGGTTGGGAGTGGAGGAGTGGATGGACGAGATAAAAAGACGCAGACGCATGCTACTGATGGTGGTAACGTTTTTTTTTATATTAGTCCTACCGATTTTTGTCAGCGAAAGGTTCACATCGACCATTTCAAGGCTGGGTAGCGCGCATGTTTTGGGCCGTAAAAGTTTCCGCGTTTTGTCATTGGTCATTCCAAGCCCTGCATGTGAAAAAAGCTATTTTTCCATTGTCACTGTTTATTTTCCCTGACCTTTCCTTGACCTTTCTTATGCCAACTCATGTTGATGATGTCTCATTTGATGGGTATTTCGTTAGAGTAAAGTCTTCTCTGTATCAAAACCATTCACAGTCATTGTAAACTTAACTTGACTGCCGACAGGTCTGTTCAAACAAGACTTACCTGAGCCTGAAGCCAAGCCGCGCCATGTGGTCTTCGTTGACATGGGTCATACAGATCTCCAGCTATCTGTCTGCGCATTCAACAAGGGCAAATTGAAGGTATAGTGCTGACCTATTGGAAACATTTTGTTGTATACATCATTAACGACTAGTTTTCAAGATGAAAGGTGCCTACATCAGTTGGTTTGTTGTCATTTGTGTTACAGGGCTTGGAATTTTCCGCGGAAACGCGGATTTCCGCTTTTTTCAAATGTGCTGTCCGCGCATTTTATTATATTTCCGCGTAAAAAAATCGGATTTGATATAAATTTCTGCGGCAAATTCCTTTCTTACCACGGCGTTGCAGACGATGTTCACCTCGAAAAGCGGAAGTTGCTCTTTCTGTTTCGGAGGAACGTAAATTGTCAACATTGCCGGGGCATCTGGGATAGCGTGGTGGGATTTTCAATGGCGTCTCGTGTTATTGTAAACCGCGGCGACAAATACTACGGCTCTGACGAGCTAAAAGGACGCAGACGCATGCTACTGATGGTGGTAAGGTTTTTTTTTTAGTCCTCCGGATTTTTGTCGGGGAAAGGTTCACATCGACCATTTCAAGGCTGGGTAGCGCGCATGATTTGGGCCGTAAAAGTTTCCGCGTTTTTTGTCATTGGTCATTCCAAGCCCTCTTGTAAACAATGGGATCCAAAACATGAAAGCGGCGCAGAAACTATCTTCAATTTTGTCAGCCCATTTCCTGAAGAAATCTCCATTGCTTATAAACTGGTTTCGGGCTAATCAAGCTTTAGCGCTTGAGTTTTGGTCGTACTTGTTAAGCCAAGGGTGGGTGTGAACGAGGACAAATTTAAATTTGAGCCTTTGCCCGCAATAAGATTGCTCTGCCTTTTATCTTGTCAAGATTTCACTCATCCAATTTATATTGCTGTCAGGTGCTGGCCACCTCATCTGACCCTTTCTTGGGGGGTCATGACTTCAATCAGCTGTTAGCCGATCACTTTGCTGAGGACTTCAAGAAGAGGTACAAAGTGGACGCCCACACCAAGCCGCGGGCCTACATCAGACTGACAAGTGAGTGTGAAAAACTGAAGAAGCAGATGAGTGCTAATTCAACGGACCTGCCAGTCAACATAGAGTGTTTCATGGATGATAAAGACGTTAGTGGTCGAATGAACAGGTAGGTGGTGCTGATGGTTTACCGACGGTTGCAGTCTGACCTTGTGTTGATTAGTGTTATTGCGCATTTTGTTGAGAAACATGCAATTTGTAAATGTACAAGCATTGTATTTTAGAAAACTGCAATTTATGGAAAATTGTTAGTTAAATCTTATAAAGGCTCTGAACTCTGTATACTTCTGGTATCATTGTATTGTCCATTGATGTCTATTGATCTTGAATAATTATAGTTAGTTTGGACTAGGTTAAAGTATACCTTGAATTGGTCGGAGGTTGTTGGTCGTTTGGCATTTGCTCTAACTATGGTATTCTTTGTCAGGGCAACATTCGAAGAGTTGGCATCGGGTCTCTTAGGAAGAGTTGAGAAAACGATGAGAAACCTGTTGGAGTATTCCAGTGAGTTTTTAGTAGTGCGTTGTCGTATACCTAAGTTGTTACAGTGCCTTTGGCCAGTTACCACGTTTTAATAAGTGGCTTCCCGTTATCCTGGAACCTTGCGTGTTTTAACCGTACATGGCTCTTTGAAGAATGTGTTTTTACATGACAGAAAATGAACGGTGACCACCTTTCATTGTATGTCCTTAACACTGTGTATCGGTGTTCAACTGCAAATAGGCTCAAAATGTAACCAATGGCGGTGTTATTGGCGTAATCTGATGAACCCATCACCAAGAAACGAATGGTCACAATTCGCTCATGGCTAATTGATATAGTGTCCGTAAATACGAAAGTTGTCTTTGATAGAAAAATGACACTCTCGCGAACTCCTGCAAAGTGCTTGGGAAATTTTTTCTTTCCGCGTTCATTCGTGATGTTTTACTTGTCACTGTTGTTTATTGTTATGTCAGTGTTTGACTATTGGTGTAAATTATTAACGTGCATTTCCTGAGGAGTTTCTTATTCTTGAAAGCACTACCTGGAAAGCATAAGGTGTCTCATTGTAATGTTAAGCAGTCTGTGTTATTTGCTTCTAAAACATGGCTAATGGTCTTGACAGTGTTGGTGCCGCTGATTTTTTATCAATGATCTGTTGTTTACGTTGTAGAACTGAAGATCGAGGACCTTCACTCGGTAGAACTGGTGGGTGGCTCGAGTCGTGTTCCGGCGATAAAACAGCTCGTTCAGAGCGTGTTTGGAAAGGAATGTAGTACGACGCTGAATGCTGATGAGGCCGTAGCCAGGGGGTGTGCTATACAGGTAAAGGGTGTAGCCAGGGGGTGTGCTATACAGGTAAAGGGTAACTATGGGAGGAGGGGATGTTAGTGCTTTGTAACCACTCGCGGTAAAACTAGAAAATGACGAAAATAGTTTCTGTTGACGCAAAAAGAAGAAAAGGGTATTATGAATGGAAAACTCCATAAGAGAACTGAAGATCTTCATTATTGTAGTCATATAAGGTAAGAAGTTCAATTTTCCGTGGCAACAATTGTTGGCAACTAATATACGTTTGCTTTTTGTGGGAAATTGAAACTGGTGAAAAATGAAAGCACACCATGAGGATATCGTGAAAAATGAAAACACTCCATGAGGACATTGTGGAAAGTTCACGGAAAAATTGAAAATACAATATGAGGGAACCGTGTCGTGATGTAGGTCTAGCACTAGACTAAATGGCATGGCCAGGGGCAGTGTGTGTATTTGGTTTAAAAGTGTGGGAATGTTGCTTTCTTCAAGTTCACTCTGTCCTATGTGGCTGTGTCTGTATACGGCTATCTTAGTGCCTGTGCTGTTTGTCCATTCGCAGTGTGCCATTCAAATGCCAACGTTCCGTGTGCGAGACTTCTCGTGGGCAGACAGTCAGCCCTACTCCATCAACATCACCTACACGGGCGACACAGAAGGCGACAACACCATGGAAGTCTTCCCACAACTTCATGCTTTCCCTTTCTCGAAGATGTTGTCCTTCTACAGATCAGCGCCGTTCGAGATCGACGCTTGGTACACTAACCCAGAAACTGTTCCACACCCAACGGCGCACATTGGTGAGTACGCCAGCTGTAGTTAAGAGGTCATCTCTTTCTCAATAACAACCGAGAGCGCCATTTACAAACCAAAGTTTCTTAACCACGCAAAGTGTTCTTCCATATTCTAATAGAAAAACAAGCTCCGCCCCCAAATGGACCGTTCTAGACTTTGGCAACTAAACAAGATTGACAAAGCAATACATTTTTTGACAATTTTGCCTATGTTTGTGGAGCTGGGAAGAAATGCTTCTTTAGCTGCTCCTGTACAAGTATAACCCAACAAAAATGAATCCCATAGGTTCTTTCTATTGCAACAATGTAAAATTAATGGTTGTTACTGATGTTTGATTGCTGTTTGGATTTAAGTAAACTAGGAGTGTCTGTTGCTAGCTGGATGCAAAGGCATGCTCACTTAACGGCACTCTATAGTTAGCAACTGTGACTTGTTGTGGGGTGCTTTGTTCCTAGAATGCTGTGCGTCCCGAGTTCATACCCTGAGTGTGCTCGAGGAGCAACATGCTTATTATTGTCTTATGGAAGATTACCAGTGTTTTCGCAGTGTCATGGAATTGTCGTCGGCAGTTCAGAGTTCATATAAGGAACACCCACATCTCACAGTTAACAATTAATTTAAAAAATTAAGCTGTCTATTTACCCTCATGCTGATGTTCATTGCGCAGGTAAATTCCTCATCAAAAACGTCGTACCTCAAGCTGACGGGTCAAACTCTAAAGTCAAGGTCAAAGTTCGCATCAACAGTCACGGCCTATTCACCGTAGCGAGTGCGTCGATGGTGGAGAAGTACGAGGAAGAAGTCAAGGAGGAGGTCAAAGAAGAACCCATGGAGACTGAAGAGGCTAAGAAGGCTGAGGACAATGGCCCCAAGGCGGGGGAGACAACTCCCAGTGAAGGTGGAGAACCCAAAGAAGCATCGGAGACTAGTGAGGTGGGTGGTTGGGTTTAGTAGTTATGGCTGGATAATGCTGCGAAGTATAAATGAACACTGGGCTGCTAACTGTGCTACCCATATTCTTTACCTTTTTGAAACCCAAAGCAGAGGGATGACCATTGGTCACTGCAGTATCAGTTGATATTAGTTAGATATAATAAAAAGTGGCCATTTTGCAAAAGCGGAGAACATATTCCGCCTGATATCTTCTTCTTGTGTTTAGACGACTTGGACTCTTTTTGGCCATAAAGCCGTGAGCTTTCTTATTATCTCTGAAAAGCCTCTCGGTTCAAATATGACAATAAAATAAAATGAAAACAAAGGAAATGTACTTAAAAGCTTAAAACCACCAACTTCATGTCAAGAACCATAAAAATCAACCCCACCAGTCGATCAGTTGTCAAATTAGAACACCTGCAAACACTATCTGATACATTACCTGATTTCGAGTTACGTGTGTTTAGTGGTCGATACATACTACATAGAATTGAGAAAACCAATCGCAGTACTAGTCATCCTCCAGTGTGAAAAGTCATGAGATATTGCTGCTCATTTTCATATGTTTTATTATAATAATAATGAGGAATGTTGAGGCCTCGCAGTTGTGGTTGTAACAACTCGGTATTTGAAGACGCTGTGGCTCTTTTGCCGTGGGACGTAGAGAAACGTGGAAATGGCACACGTTGTGTTGATGGACATAACAAACTGGTGCTGTATAAGCTCATATGTCACACTTACATTCGTGGAGCTATGAAATTTTCAATCAAAGTCACATTTCTTGTATTTACTTGTTTTTGGGATATTGGATTCAGTGTTGCGATATGCAGCACTATATACCCAGATATAATGCTCTTGGCGGTTTCTGGGCTGAATTTTATTGTATTATATTTGTGTACTCCTTATTACATTAATAACTATTCAAATAAAAAAGTATGAAGTATTATAACGGAAAGTTGAATGACGTTGACAATGTAGTCACTTGTCAAGACAATGAAATTGGTGGTTTTAACCACTTTAAATGTGTATGACATTAGTTGCTACAAGTTGGCATTTATTTGTTTATTAAGCAACAGTCACCCATGGAGACAGAGTCCAGTGAAACAGTGGCCAGTGAAGCTGGAGCCAGTGAAAAAGTGGGGAGTGAAGAGGAGGAGGCAAAGCAAGAGGGTGGCAAGGGCGAGAAAAAGAAAACAAAGACCAAGACGAAGACGATTGATCTTCCGATCACGGCTCAAGTAGAGGAGATGACACCTGTCGAACTGAACGAGTTGATCGAGAAAGAGGTACGTGTGTGGCGTGTCTGGAGGTAGGGACAGTTGGAGGGCGGGGCTCAGATGAGAAGTGGCTTCATGCACTTTGATATTATACTAGGTTGAAAACAGAAATATGAAAATACTAAGTTAAGATCCCTTTTTTTCCATCACTTTTATGGAACCCAGTAATATACTTAGTCTCAGAAAGAAATATGTCGTTGCAGCGCTTGACCCTTAGCTTAATTCTAGGTCGCAACAACTGGCGACCTGGCAAAACTCTGAGGTCACCAAAACTGAAAATCCCAGGTCGTCAAATCACATTCCAGGTTGCCGATCCGGCATAATAATTGTCGACTAAAGAAGGAAAAAAGGAAGCGAAAAAGGTCGTATGGTCTTAAGGTGCCTCATTCCCAGTATCACACGTGTTCCTTTCCAATGTCTGCCCGTAAATGTACATTTTTTAACTCCATCCCTCCTGCCAACAAACAAAACCATGATCGCATGCACTGGTGGTGCCCATTTCACTGATCTTGCCGGATTTTTGCCAAGCAATCCCAACTGTTTACTTCCTGTTGTATTTTAAGCGCGGTTTGATGTGTGCTGACCTGTGGTAAATACACTGATTTCACAAAATAAACGGAACGATTGTGAACCAAAGGTAATGAATCTAGGAAAACTGTCAGTAATTTAAAGTTTGAAAGTCAACACAAACTTTGGTACTGGCAGTGGCGACTTCCATGACACCTTTAGATTTTTCCCAGCTCACCAAACACAATCTGAGCGCTGCGTTGGAATGTTTGGCGTTGGGGCTCTTTGGGGACTGGTTTAAACTAGAAGTGATGCGATAAACTTAAGATTTGTCCAAGTTGATTGAAAACGGAGCAGGACCTTGGGCTGTTGGACATTGGGGTTACTCTACTTGAAAGATTTGAATTAAAGCCTATCTTGAACGGTAACACCTGTAAATTTGGATCCTACAGTATATTAAGAGCATCGCTCTGAGCTCACATGTCAATTGTAACGAACTGTTGGGCGTATTGGTATGCGAGAATCATCTTTTAATTTAAACAGCTGCAAATAAAACTCTCACGCAGTGATGTTCTATTCAGAAAAGGCAGTTTCAGCTATCATTTGACGGTCCTTCATTTGCGTGATTAAACTCGCGTTTTCTTATTTTGTTAAGGCTTTGCTAGGACTACCTGGTTGGCTCAATACATCTAAAATATCAAAATTCCATTGAAGTTAGGCTTTAAAGGCGCTACAACACGTTTAAAGTATAATCTAGAACAAGCTAATCGAGAATCTAGTCATGTGCACAACTTGTACGTTACATGACATGTGACAGAAAACACCAGTAAAATGTATCCAAGAACTATAAGTTATTACGCAAGTTTGATGTCAAGCCCAGTGTCTGTTGGAGAGCACGGGTGTTTCATCTATTCCTAAAGCTGCAGGCTGATGGCTGTCTAGATACTTGACACCGTGTCAAAACCAGCGTGTTCTAAAAAAACAATTAGTGATGTGATAGTCTTTGAATTTACTATTAAAAACAATTCACTAAATAAGGAGAATGTGGTAAGAACCTACGTCATTGATCATGACGACCATGACCGCTTATTCCGTGGAGGGGGACCAGTTTAGCAAGACTCACGATGAGATTGTTTTTGTAACCATACTCTTTGTTATCACTATTGTCAAGTTGTTATGTTGGTGTTATTTGTTTGTTCAGAACCAGTTCATTATGCAAGACAAGTTGGAGAAGGAGAGATGCGACGCCAAGAACGGCCTGGAAGAGTACATCTACATGATGAGGGACAAACTGTCATCGGACTACGAGAAGTTCGTCACTGAGAAAGATCGCGAGTCGTTCAGCAGTAAACTGACTCAAATGGAGGACTGGCTCTATGAGGATGGCGAAGATGAGAAGAAACACATGTACATTGACAGGCTAACTGAGTTAAAGGTAGGTACATGTACATTGACAGACTAGCTGAGCTCATGTTAGGCAGATATACATTGACAGACTAGCTGAGCTCATGTTAGGCAGATATACATTGACAGACTAGCTGAGCTCAAGATAGAATCGTGTACATTGACAGGCTAGCTAATTCCGCCATCTGTTGGGTAGTTAGAACACTTAAGCATTCTTGGTAATCAGTATAAAATATGAATTGTTGATTAACTTCAAATCCGTGCTGCTTTTGTTGTTGACTTTGTTACAGTCAAATACAGTCAGTCTGGTGCACGAATTTTGTTCCTTTGCAGAAAATAGGCCAGCCAATCGCAGATCGCCATAGGGAGTCTGAAGCGAGGCCAGTCGCCTTCGAAAAAATGGCTGGCAGTTTGGTACATATACGTAAAGTGGTGGATTTGTACGCTGCTAAGGTATGTTGGTGCAGATAGTGCTGTATTTATGTCAATGTGGTCCTTACGGGGTTGTGAACTCTGAGACGTTACATTCAGATTAATGTGTAAATTGTCAAAGATCGAGTTAGTTAAGTTTTGAAACCTGTAGAGCTTTGGTAAGGAATCTAACGTTGACGGCTAAACAGCTGCAAAATGCAGTTTGAATTATTGACTATTTGATGCGCTTCACATGTTAAACTTTGATATACTGACATTATGGTCCTTGCCATTATCATCCTTGAATAGACGAGAATCTTTCAAACCCCCTGGCTGGCACGCATACATACTGTAAGGCAGGGTAACATTCCATGGACGGAGTTTATTGAGGAAACAATAGATCATGCAAAACCCCTCGTTCATGTAGCAATGTAGGGTAGTGTTCTGTAGACCAAATTACTTGAGAGAAAAGTGAGATCTCGCAGAGCCACGCACACTCATGCTAATGTAAGATGAGTGTTTTGCGGATATGCTTGTGATTTGACCAATGCACCCCAACAAAGAGGGGTCCTCTGAAGCTATAAGTCGGTGACGGAACATTAAATTATGAAGTATGCTGCTCAAATTACGATACGGCAGTTTCCATTCCATGAGCAACGATTGTTTGCCGCATTTACTTGGCTAGTGTATTGGGTCTAGTCTACAGAATGCAGCCCAGTTAACTTGTTCAGGGGCACGGGCCACATGTGACTGCAATAGCCAGGGATTGAACCTGCAACATTCAGATTAACAGAGTCCACCATGGAACAGCATTGGCTGTGCAAATGTTATGAGCAGTATTCTGTATTTATTGCCCAGGATGACAAATACGCCCATTTGGACTCGGCCGAGATGGATAAGGTGTCCAAGTGCCTGAAAGAGAAGCAGCAATGGTTTGAGAAGCAACAGAACCTCCAGTCCAAGAAGTTGGCGCATGAACCGCCCGTTGTGCTGGCAAGTCAGATAGACAATGAAACCAAGGTGAGTACTGGAGGAACACTGTGACATGCGATTACTTAACTGCACTCCAGATGTAGGGCGCACTTTTAATTCGATGTTGTTATGTTTGAACAAACCTGGCTCCTATAGAGTGCGAGGGTTTTGATACCTAAGGTGTGCTATTAAAAGGTGGCCCAAAATGAACTCGCAAAATTTTGTATCAAATTGTGAAAAATAAAAAAATCAATGCAAATTGTTTTGTATGATTTTAACTTGCGAAAAGCTCAGCCATAAACTACAATCTGAATTTGAAAAAAAATGATTTTATGTAGGATTAATTGGCATTATTTTTTGTCAGCCTGTAAATGGGTATTTTCCCCTCATATTGTCGGTTAAGGAGAAGAGGGGTGTCTTGTGTAAGGTTTTTTTGTCATTTGGTCTTGGTTACTTGGGCTTCTAGTTGGTGGCTATGGTAAAGTCTCACTCCATTTAAGACACAATATGGTGGGCACAAGAAATTTTATTTCTTCATTTTTTGTAAAGATAGGTAGCACAAAAAATATTTTATCATTTTCAAAGTAGCTACCACCAGAAAGTTTGAGAAGTTGTGGTCATTTGCAACCATGTTAGAAGCATGTGAAGCATGAAAAAATAAGGAAATGTGCAATTATGTTTGTTAAAGAGTGAGATTTTACCATGTGTCAAGAAAACATGAGAAACTTGTGGGAAAGAAATGAAAATGTGTGGAATTCATAATTGTTGTTGTCTGTTTTTACAGGCGTTGGAGAATACGTGTCACCCCATAATCAACAAACCTAAACCCAAACCTAAAGAGGAACCCCCCAAAGACGAGGGCAGCAAGGACAGTGAAAAGAACGGTGACAAGAATAACTCCAACAACACGGCAACACCAGAAACTAAGGAGGGCGAGACGGTAGAAACTGCAGAAGGAGAGACAGCGCCACCTGCAACGGAATCGGGAACTAATCCAGAAATGGAGGTGGATTGATATGCTGGGACAATGAAGAACTATAGATATTTATGAGTAGCCATCATTGGATGACAGGCCAGGCAGAGATAATAATGTCTTATTGATGCTGTCATTATTGTTGTTTGGGGAATCGCACAGACTGATGGACAGTATGAGGACTGAGTATTAGGCGTGAAAACTATCACGAAAGATTGGTGTCTGATAAAGTTGAGGTATCACTTGGTGCCATTAAGTTTACAGGGAGTCTTGGGAAAGTGTCTATAGGAAGCCTGCACGTTTGGGAATGTTCTTTTTATGGAGTGAAGGGTAGTCCTGCAGTATTTAGCATTCGGGTTTGGTGTGGAGGTAAGTGGCACCACAGGAGCCTTGATCACTCATATTTGAAGCCGAATATCAGCCTTATTCTCATCTTAACACATTAAAATATCACACGAAGCTCACCTCAACAGGTCTGACTACTCCCCCAAATAACAAATCTTCCTCTCCAGGTTACATTCAGTTTCTGCCAAACCTCAGAAACTGCAAGTGACGAATCTCGTGCCTAGAATGTGCGTTCTGAAATGGGGTATGAACTAGATGTTGACAAGAGCAGGGGTGATTGCACAGCTTTGATTTAGGAGAGGGGGAGGGGTTTAGAATAAAGGGTGAGCTTGGGGGATATTGGCGGCTTTCCCACACTGGAAAAAATTCCCCTATCAGAGGGTACAGAACCTGCTCCCAAAAGTGATCAACAAATCAACAACCCCGTTAGGAGTTGTCATTCTTTCAATGTGGCTATTGCTGTTGTTACGTGCAATTTCCTAAAGATACTCTGGCTCATCCTGGTGAGATTTCTTGTCGGCTTTTTTCTACAATACTGGAGACTTTCAAGAAAATTTTGCTATGAATAGTTGAGATTATGTGTTCGTTATCGACTAAAAATTCCAGTTTGAAGGAGGCACATACTAAAACCTTAAGTCTATGATACCTCATACATCAATGTGAGATTGAAGGTAATGCACTGTTCATGAGATTGTGCGATTCAGATTCTTTGCTCTGTCATGTGTTATCCGAAGTATAGAGCAAGAGTTGGGTAATGTCTGTCCTTAATTTCGGTTTGCCTTGTGTTGAACACCACATGTGAATCTGCACCTTGCCTGCTATGGTTACTGCCATGTCTTGTGTACCTATTTTCAGGCTTTGTTCCTAAGGGTCATATTTAAACATTTTTGGCTAGTATGCACCAACCAATCAACAACAATTGTATTTTTCTACACATACATGTACATGTGGGTTATGGACAGCACCAATACTGAATAGGGGAGGTTACCTTTGACTACAAACATACTACGAAATCGCAACAGATTTTGGCATTGTCTTATTTTGGAATTTCTAATGTGCATGTTTGTATTTGCCTATAGGTAAGCTTTACGGAAAACTTTTGCAGAATGCACGTTATAAGTTAATGTTTTACTTGTCAAACATTTTTGTAGTTGCTTGTGTATATAAGATGGACATGTATATAATTTCTGATTTACACCTAGTCTCTAATTAAGAAATGTTAAATGCCGAATGTTACAGCCAGTGTTTTGTTGCACTGTAAATGACACTGCTTGATAGGTAGCAGCAATTCATAGGCTATGTTTAGCGTCAGAGTTTAGTATTTAATGTTCATTGTTTTGTTCATTGTTGTCCTGTTCTGTCAGACAAGCCAAAATATCGGTGTTGTTTAAATGCAAAGTGACTGTCAGTTAGATTCTGAGTACACAGGGAAAATGTACTTGTGATAAACTTACTTCCAAACATTTTGGTTCAAAACTTCCCTTTAGAAATTCTCTTTTTCGCTCTATTTAATTTAGAAATGTCATAGAACAAATTGCACAGCAATTGTTCCCTTATAGTGGTCTTTGAACGTGACTTCATTTTTTCAAAATAAATACTTATATATCATTTGTCAGTTTAGTTTTCGTGGGCATTATACAGTCACCCCTGTCTGACGTCCGTTCGGCCTCTACTGTTCCCATTAGAGATCAGCGTCACAAGTGAATTTTTGAATGGATTCGACTACCACTGTTGGCCTTTTATGCAATTTTAGTTTTTATGCATTCTATAACCACCAAGTTGCTTGAGGGATTTTCATGCAATTTGGAAAATAGGTTGCTATTGTGTAGACCACATCTTCTCATTTTCTAATGGTCACATTCATTACTTTTGCGTGTTTTTTTTTCGTGTCTGCCTCTCTCTCCGACAACCACTTCAAGGTTAATTATGAAATATCACAGAGGTTCCCGCTAACATTATCACGACTGGCGTTGATTTTCGGACGAGTCGGTCTACTGTGGCGCCCCCTAGTAGCAATTTAGCTTATCTTAGGGTCTGTCACTATATCTACATAGTCCCTTGGTGGATTTTTATGAAACAAGGCGATACAGTCTCTAGTTAGTCTCCTGCACAGACCCACGAGATTGATTGGGGTCTGCTTCCGTTTTAGGGTTAGTGCTGCGCCCCTAGTGGCAATTTTTGCGTATTTCAACCATTTGCGCTGCTTATGTTGAATTTGAGGTGGTACACAAACATAATCGCCACCAAAGTGAATGACCCTGAAATTCAAATTTTTGTTATTGAAAAAATACATGCTTACATTGATGTACGAAATGTTGCTTTCTAATGATGAGAGATGTTCTCATGGAGTCTGCATTGGAGACCGACAATGACGGGAAGACGTAAACCACTGATGTTGGACGCCGCGTTTTGTAGACTAAGACTTTATCTAGTGGTTAAAAATCTTGGTCAATTTTCTGAATAATGTTTCACAAATCCTTGAAGTGAACACAGATCGCACTAAACACTGACCCATCTAGCCTGTGTCGCGAGGAGGAACCGACTCCAAGGACCCAAGGACAAACTTTGAGGTAGCCCTAATGGAGGTGTGCCGTCACTGCTTTTCCTCGTGGTGGGCTCTCTCACCAAAAATCCGCCAACGAATAGCTACGTTGCACCGCACATCTTAAAACAAAGGAAATTGCCAACAAGAGGAAAACAGTGATAACAATTTGGAAGTAAACATACGTCAGGAGGCAGAAGAAACAAATTTTAAACAGTCAATTTGGCGGATATCGGACCTGTAGCGGATTTTTGTATCACCAATAATTTCCTAATAATTCGCCCACTTTCAGGAAAACAGTGTGATTGTGAGTTTTTATAGTGCAAAGATAAAACCCGATGTGGTTCGTAGAGAAAAATACTTGTGTTCAGTATGATGTATTAAAAGCTTCTGGTGTGAAAGTATAAAAATGGTACATATAACTTGCAAGTGAACCTATTCGACCAATCAGAATGTGCGCCAAATACAAAACTAACCAATGGGGAAGAATAGCTTGGGCTGGGATGATTTGTAAATATATGTCAAGAGTTAACAATAATAAGTCTTAACTTAACATGTACAGGAAATACCTAAACTAATAAACCATGAAAAAAGGTCACAAACACATTCCAATAGTGATCTACAACATGTAACTCTCTCACCTTTTTCTTGTGGTGATGGGGTATAGTAGCTTTCAACGCTTAGATGTTTGTATCCCCATTTGGAAATTGCTAATGCAGTGTCTAAAATATTTAAAATGATAACAGTATATTTCGAAGGATTCTACGTAAAAGATTCCCCTCTACAAAACTTTTCTTTTTTCAATTATATTTAAAATATAAATATATTATTCACAGAAGCATATTCCACTAAAAATTTTTATTAGAAGCATTTGTTTGCTTACCGCTGCGTCCTTTTATCAGTGAAGGCTACGTCTCAGTTTGAAGGGTAAAATTTTGACTATTAAGTAAAAATCATTACCTCACATTAAAGAAACGGCTGAAGTTCATTTTTGACTTAAGTTTAAGATCTGTCTTAATTTCCAATCTTTGAAACTTCCAAATTCGGTAAGTAAGTCAAAATTAAGACAAAACTTATGTCAAACACTTAACTCAAACTTAAGATCTCTTTTTTGAATTGGTCTTGAGACAAATTTAACTTTTATTTTAAAATTTGCAAAAAAATTAAGATTTGTCTTGGCTAAGACAGTTTTGTTGGAACGGGCCCATGGGCTCCATGTGCCATCGCCATCGTCTTCGTCGTAACAACTCAAAAATCGACCTATTCACGACAAAAATATTTTTTTTACATTCACATGACTGATGGTAAGAAAATTTCATGGGTTTCACATTGATAAGTTATTCCCTGCCTCAGCATTTGGAAAGGTGTTTGCACTTAGCACGAACCTGTAAGTTTATTTCAAGTTAATCTGCACCCCTTTGTGAACACGCCTATAAGCGCCTTGGAACAATGGTCATTATGTGCCGTCCAAGTCGTTGACTGTATTCATTGAAGGCGTTCTTTAATTGCAAAACTCCAGGCGCCACGCCGCTCACCACATGTTTTAATCCGACTTCGCTTCGTTTCGTTCGTGTGTTCAGCCACGCTGAGATGCAAAAGGCGGCGCATTTATTGAATCCTTTGAGTTAGCAATAGGCTTTGTAACATGGTCAGTTTCACGGTACGCCAAATTAATGATCCCTTGAATGGATGTTACGTAACTGTCGAAGCATCACGGACAGTTGCATTCTGGGCTGGGCGTGAGCCAATCATAACAAAGTTTATTCGAATTTCGCGTTTCGCTCACGTGGTCTTGCTTGTGATTGTTGTCTGCAGAAAGTTTGCATCGGAATTCGTGTCCTGCTGTATTCTCGCCGAAATAAACTTGCAGAAGTATGAACAAGTCTCCTGTCATGCAAGGCGTTAAGAGTTGCTCTGGTGTATCGGGGAATGTTTCATTCTCGGCTTGTGGTAGAGGAAAGGCATTAACCATGGCACTAACTAAATCTCCCAGCTGTACCGATGCGACGAAAACGCAAGTGAGCGTGGGAACCCCAAGTCCTGTTTCCGTTTCGCCTGTCTCGGAGAAATCATTCACATTCGATGCTGAGTTTAGTGTGAGTATCTGTCAACTTCTATTCTACAATACTTGCTCCCCAATAATCTGCCGCTCTAGGATCGACGACAAACGGTTCCATGATTTCTGATGTTTATACTTTTTCAGAATTTGTCACGTGGAACTTTGAATTGCAGTGATAAGGTAAGACATGACAATCACAATTTTATATCTTTACTCAATCAGTCGGTCTGAGCACACTCTTTATCAAGTAGCATATAAAGAGATTTTTTTAAATAATTGCAACTTGCTGTATGTTGTCGGCTTGTAATCTTCGCAGGCCTACTCCGCCCTACTCGTTACTTGGTTCTTTTGTCAGGTCAACATTTAGTTTATTTTCCGAGGCCAAAGCCAGTTAAAATTAGGACAGTAGGCCTAAGTGCACATCTTTACTTTGAGACTTGATTTAATAAAAAATTCATTGCCAGTACGTGGAATTCGAAAAGACATTTATCAGGGCTTGGAATGTTCATCTTTTAAGAGGATTTCCACTTTTCATTTCCTGTTATTTGATTTCCTCTTTTTTGATTTCCAGTTTTCTCTTTTTTCGTCTCTTTTTATTTGACTTTATTCATGCAAAAACGTTTCTTTCAGTTAAACTTTTCTACATAAGCCACCTGGAAAGTTTTTCTATTTTTTTCATTGGTCATTCCAAGGCCTGGTTTATTTGGTTGACTTTTCGTGCAAGAAGTTCCAAGTTGAAGTACCAGTCACATGGGGGAATCATTGTTCACTGAAATATTAGCATGTGGCATTCCTTTTGGTACACCACAGCAGGTGACATGTATCACTGTCTCCATCTTGTTAATCATGTTGTTGACCACTACAATCAAATTTCACTGTTGTAAACCAGACCAGGCAGTAATTGACCTGTGTATGGTCAGGCCTCACACACACAGGTTATTATGTAATATTGGAGCACTTTCAATCTGCTTGATTTATTTGGCCTAAAGTGTGTCCAAGCAGATGACTATAGAAAGCCAAAGTGGAAAGGAATCCAGAACACCAAATTTGTGGTTCTGCTAAATCTTTCGCTACATGAATACATTTCGTATTTGAAGTTCCCCGAGAATGAAGATAAAGTATTTTGGTAGGCATGTGTGAAATATTGCAAAAATGGTCAATTTTTGTGAATAAGGTTTGAGATATCGTGAAATGTCTCCCATAAGTCCCATTGGTTTAGATAACCAGTCATCAGCAAAACTGAAACTTAAATGAACCCCACAAATTTTGACTGTAAATCTTAAGTTTTGAAGCATCTACCTTTTACAAATCAAGACAATTAGTTGGAACCATTGAGTGTGCTTCTTACTTTAAAGTTTGAAAACAAAATTGGCAAAAGCATTGGCATTTTGCTATCCATCTGATGTCAAAAGCTACTAAGTAGTCTACCAACAAATATGTAGAAAAATAAATGTCTTAATGTGGAAATATCGTAAATTCTGTTTGCTCTAACCCGTACTAAGTAATAAAATTTTCTGAAAGGTGAATAAATGTTCTAGCATAATTCATTGTTCTTATTTACTTGTTTTTATTTTTTTTCATGAGATATGCATTTTTTGGTAAATTTTGAACAGAGATTTTAAAAATTGTTCTTCCAATCATATTGGTCTTTTGTCGACATGTTGATATCGGCATTTTTGAGGTAGTCGTGTCTCATATTTTTGAAATCAAGGTCTAGTTTTTCGGAACAAAGTCTTCAAATATCAAGAGTGTGGCCGTTTTTTGCTCAAAATGCTCTAAAAAGTCGATAATTAAAAAATTTAAGACCTAGTGGTGTTGTTATGGCGTCTTCTTTAACCTGTTGAAAGAGTTTTGTGAAATCTGGCAGATTTGTTGCTGTGGAAGTGACGTCAGCTGATAACAAGTTTCGGACTAATCAAAATGTTGCCGTGCCCCTAGAGGCAATTTTGTATGTTTGTTAATTTTGTATTGAGGAGAGGACGTTTTACGTTTTTCTTATTGGGTCCACGTATTCTTTGCCATATAGTGGAAATTTTTATGACACAATTTAACACCCCTAGAATCTTGCCATTTGCATGCATAATAAGCTTCACATCACTCCCATTTAAGTTTGTGGACTTTAAAATGGCCCTTTTTGTGCATAAGTGGCCATTTCTTGTTGACATGTGATGCTTAATATGTTAAATGGCACCAAAACAACTGACAAAATTTATAATCGTACAGATTTTTTTTGCCTATGTGCCAGTGTTACTGCATTTTCTTGTCACCATGCCGTACACAAAATTGGGCCCCTGTTCCTAACTAGAATGATGAAAACATTCCACTGTGGTTAGCTGGCACATGACCCAGTATCTTTGTACTACTTTGGTATCAACTGCAGCAACAGTGGAACTATCAAGATTATTATTTGGTTCAGTTTCATAGTCTAGGTTTTGCTCAACGTTTGGTTGCCATTCTCTTTGGAAATGGGTAGCAACTTCGAACTTCTGAATTGCTCTAAAAATCGAACATTTGTCAAAGAAAAACTACATACATTATAGTAATCATTACTGTGACATGTGCTCATCGACAGGTTTTAGGTCATTTCAAAGACGCTGGTTTGCGTCATAACTATTGGAAAATCAAGTTTCCAAAAAAGCACCCATTCTCAAAAAAGCACCCTTTGTGCTTTTTTGGAAATCCCTGGTGCATTTGTTTCAAATGAATCCAAGTTATTTTCAGGATCAAGGGATAAAATGATAAATTATCCAAATACTCCATGTACAATGGCCAGTCTGAAAAAATGTTCAGATGTCATTGTTTACTTGACTTGCAACACTCTCAAGGTTTCAGCTGCACCTTTACAAGTGTTATATACAACACTGTCCAACAAAAGGTTACTCTGCTCAAATTGTACCACCCTGTTGCACTTGGTGTTTATTGATGGATCACTCATGTAGGTGATGTAACTGTTTTGATGTATTGTTTCTGTTGTGCCCTAAGTGATGTTAAATTTTACTCCCTGTCCAACTGCATTTAATTGTAACATTTTCACTTGAACTCCAATTGTTCTCAAGATGCTAGTTCTTCATTATTGCGCCGCATTTTTTCACCAACCCTTTTTGTTTTACTCTGATATAAGACATAGGAAGGCATCTGGAGTTATGGAGATGCAATGTATCAGAGTGCCTGTACTGCAAACTATTGGTGATGTGGGCGAGGGCTTGTGAAGATTAGTTTGGTGGTGGTGATGGAGTTGTGTCCATGTCAATGTTTTGATAATGCCCATATGTGTGGTTTGTGAGGGAGGGAATAGTTACAGGCTACAGTTGTTACCCTGATAAGATGTCGTGAATGTCATTTTTTCACTTCTAAACCAGTCCATATGGCTGACAAGTGAAAGTCTATTTTGTCCAATTTCTCCACAGAAATAACAATTGAACATTTTTGTCTATTACTAGCATGGTTTGTAATGTACTGTGTATATGGTAGTTTTTCTAATGATTTGCAGTTGTCATCAGCCTGTGAAAATGGAAAAATGATGACTGGTAATTATTTTTGTGCGAAATAATCGAAGCATTACTGTAAGAGGTACACCTGAAGTATCAAGTCATGCGTCTCACTTCGCGGTAATTGAATCAGTGACTTTTAGTGTTACTCTACGTATCACCTGGCTTCTTCTGTTTTTACAGGTGCAAGTGTCTCGGGACATTGTCTCACCTGCTTTGTGTCTTGCTGTTTCAGATGTACGAAGACTATTTAGAACAGTGTGTGTGTAACAGGAAGCCTGTGATGGTGCTGTGCCGAGCGTGTGGCTACACGTTTGCAGGACGTGTACGCAAGACCTGCCCATGTCACCCAAAGGTCATCCTGCTCATGGACAACACCACCTGCCCCATGTGCAAGGCAGTAACGCTGCAGGAGTTCTGAGATTGATGTCTCTCTCTATGATGTTGCAGATGGCAGTGGACAGTTTTAACTTATTGACTGTATGTTGTCCTGTGCTCATGTTGTGCTTTGCTGCTCTGGTGACTATTGCGGCCCTCTGCTTTGCCAGGAATCGGTCCAAGATGCGACTTCTCAGTTGACCTGCTGTGAAACTGATAAACTGGTATTCGTTTCTGTAAAGTAACCAAAACATTTTTGAAGTACTTCGTTGACAATTTGACTGTTCCCATCATCATTTCTCACTGTCCACCTCCAGGTGGCACTCTTTTTCATGATTTGGAAAGCAGTACCTTCCCTTGTTTTAGCCCATGAGACCTTTTTATGCACCCTATGTATACTTATGTAGGTGCATGTTGCTGTCATTTCTGTCTATGCGTCCAGTTGCTGTATCTCCTGTACCATGCAGGACAAGTGATACAGCTGATGCTTTCCTATGAAGCTGACAACAGGTGGCGTTTTTCACACTATTCCAACTACCACTCCGTCATCTTATTTTTTATGTTTGCCTCTGTTCTGTACCCTTGGAGTTCCAGAATGTATGTTCCTGGAATTTAGCAAACAAGTTTCTATTCAGAAGATGGCAATGCCTTCCCATCAGTGGTTCATCCAGGATTTGAAAAATAGGGCCTTCAAAATTGGTTTCACTATTTCTCAGGCATCCATGATAATAATCATCATGACAGTGTTTTTATGATCCCGAGTCATATTGCTGTTCTCTTTTGGAAATTTGCTACTATATTCCTATTAACCTCACAACACATGGTCTGATCTGACTACTGCTTCGCCTCTTTAAGGGCAATTTTGTTTTTTCATGTTTGCATCTGTGTCATTGGGGCTCCTTGAGGGATTTTGATGAAATTTGGCTAGTAGTCTTCTGTTTCGGAGGCAGCCACAGGTTCCCATTTTTTCGATGGGTTTGACCTTTTGTGTGCCATATAAGGACCTAGATGCATACTGTTTGCTGTACAGTCGTGAGTGCATTTCGAGGCTCAAGCCTCGCTCGATCTTGTTGTTTTCTTGACCTCTTTCTTTTTGGCATGAACAGAACCTGTTTCAGGGACATGAGCATCGAAATAAAGTCAGTCATCCACAAAGCCTTCCTAAGCTCCTGTCCTGTATTCTATCCACCAGAGGGCGCTCCATCGTACCAGAAATTCATGAACTCACCTTTCTCCTTTTATTGGTAAATCTTTTAGAGCCAAATTCATTGCTTTCTATAGTTTATAAGTAAGTTTTAACATCTGACTTGTTGTTATGGAATATGTCCGTTTTTCCCTGCAAATGTTTGGGCATTTCCTTGTATGCCAACTGGCAGGAGGTAAGTTGTGGTAGGGTACTAGCGAGGCAAAAATTACATATTCCCAGTGTTTCAGCCTGAAGCGTACTGGATGTGGTTGTTGGGAGTAGTCAAATTGTTAAATATCCTTTAGATGTTGACACTCATTGCTAAAAGTTATCCCAGTTGAACTTTGTGTGTTTTTATCTCATCTTGTCTGTGAATGTGAAAATTAAGGTTTCCTTTCCAATCTAATTGATGTCATCCGAATTGAGGACCTGAGGTCAAATGGTTGCACTACAAATCGGAATGAAATAAAAAATTTTTGCCATTCCCCTTCCTGGTTTTGAGTGATCTCAAGATAAGTATTGCATTATTCTCTGTTCTAGCACATTATAGTTTTAAGTGCATGGGTTTATGATGACCTCTCCGTTAGGGCTCCAAACTCCTGTGAAAACTCGGAAGTTTCGAGTGAGTCCCCCACTTTTTCCAGTGCTGTGTAGCCCACGGTCTATAGGCGATGCACCACAGAAGAGCCAGGGGGCTTTCGCGCCTCCACTTTTTTCAATGCTGCACCCCGGCCCCCATGAATGTGCAAACTAGAATTGTATATACGATTTAGCTCAACAGCAGAACGGAAAATGGCGAACATTACTTTGAGTTGGATACAGACATTGGGCCCTGGATTTTTTAAGCAACTGCATAAATTACGCCAGTATGAGAAATTCAGCAGTGGGTATGCAAGTTTTCAATTTCTGGATTGCATTTTCAGTTTTGCAATATCAAAATTTCATAATCCTATTTTTTTACTTTTGGCATTTACTTCTGTTCACACGAGAGCTGGTTTTTGCAAATGCCCTCTATTTTGGATTAATTCAAGCACTGGTGAAGGGAATTGGCTATAGAATTTACACATTCTAGAGAAGGTGAGATGATCGATTTTGGTGACAATTGAAAACTGAGTGCGCTTGTCTCCATGTTTCAACCTGGTTGTGTTGTTTTGTTGTACAGATTTGATATGACCTCACGATGTGATTTTTTTATTTAAATAAAAACCGTTTGATATAAGCATCCCAATATGTGTGCAAGTTGTTCCCATTGGAAATCCGTTTCTCACCGAGTGATCTACGTCTCGAGTTGGGATGGTGGAATGAGACACCGATGAAAAAATTGGTCACGTGTATTTCCTGTTGGAATTGTCTTGGGGGGAGGGTGTTGTTATACGGTACATTGCATAAGCAAGCAACGTGGTTCGTATCGAAGCGCCTGTAAACCGCGTTCCGTCCAAAAAGCGAACTTTTGACTTAGACCACTGATGCACCGCTATGAAATGACGCGAGACCTCGCTACGCCCTCTCATAGGATCCCTGAGTACTATTTAGCCTGTGGTGAAGAGAAATTGGTATCGACTCGTCCTCTGATGAGAAACGATTTCTAGGTCTGGAAATAGCTGACAATTTGTTATGATTTGACACCGTCGTCTGCATAAAAATGACACGCCGTGACACGACAGCTTGCAGTTGCAGAGCCTGTTCTTCAGTTCTCTGGAAGCCCTGATATTACTTAGAATTTGACTATTAAGCAATAATCCGAGAACAGTTTCCCAACGATAAATGATCTGAACCAAATTGTTTTGTGACGGAATTAGGCAGTTTTATAGCCGGTTCGATGAGCGCAAAAATAGCGGCACATCCTTTCTTCAAAACGACAATGTAACTGATTGCAAGGTGAATCAAGTTACTTACAAACTACTTGGCAGTCCATTATTGTGGACTTGATGTGTCGTGTTGAAGAGTGCGACGTAGCGCAGCTCAAACCAGCCAGCTCATCGCTTGGGTGTTGGTCGCTATGTACAACGTATCGCAGCCACCGCCAATTCATTCAGTTGAAGATTTGAATTATTAATCCCATCACAGGGTTTCCCCTGCAGTATCCGCCCTTTGGTAATTTATTGTCTGGCCATCTTATCAGGATACTAAACCCTGATTTAGCCAATGAGGGGTTCTAACTTCACCCAGACAATTTAAACAAAGTAGTGGACTATAACAACCACCCTAAAAAATTGTGAGAAGTACCGGTATGATAAATCTGCAAGCGTGACTAATGATTTTGGAAACATAGCTCGACTGATTCGCTTTGCGACGCGGTGAGGACGTTTTTTCAGGAATAACGCATTGTTGCTCAGAGAAGGTATGAATTGTATAATATTCCAGGTACGAAAGCAAGTTTTATGGTGAAGTCGGCAAAATATGGTTCTGTATCCCGTTTTGGTGTTTTCATTGGACCATCCGAAACACCGGCTTTTCGTAGACCCGGAATTTCCCTCTTATGTGAACGTTGTCCGAGCATGTGTGGACTTGTCATTCGGCCAATCATTCTTTTGTTTGAAAATCGCATGACTTGCAATAACACTGAAGTCCGCACATCCGCAGGTAATGTTCACCTCTGGTAAGACATTTGAGGCTACAAAAGCACCCGAGGTGTTCCGGAAGGAGTTGGACCACAGCGTAGTCTTCTCGCTCAGTTAACTACACATTCTTGTGTGTAGTTCTATAAGTTTATAGATTGACGTTTAATTGGAAACAATGCATCCCTTGAAAATAGTCCTGGCGACCGTTGCGAGATCTCGCTTCTCGTGATACCGAATGGCCCATGCACGTGCTAAGCGCAGGAAATAAGTGTTTCTGTTACTATTTTAGAGTGTCCGTTCGTACAGATGTTACACGCCGTGTTTCTGCAACCGTCAAGTACGCAACATCGTTTGCCGCTCGTGTGGTCACACCTTTCAGGGCCGAGTGCGCAAGTCTTGTCCCGCCCATCCGAACGTCATTCACTTGATGGACAATGATTCGTGCCCCAACTGTCGGACAGGAATTCTGAGGGAGTTTCACCACGGCACACTGGGTCGGCGAATTTTATGAAGTCGGTTGTGGGCCGTGTTTTGAACTCGTTCGTTTCTCGTCGATAGCTCTACATCCGACTTGATCGCTTTTTTGTGAGTGTTCCACTCAGCCACGCACTACACACACACGCGCAGACACGCACGCTCACTGTTATGGAAGATATTTGATATAGGAGTATTTCGGATTAACTTTTTACACGAATCTCTGTATATCAGTGTTAGAAGAATATTTAATCTTTGACCTTTTACACACGGGGCAACGTATTTTTGTGTGGCTCCTTAGAAAACATGAAATAAATATACTTTGTTGGTCTTTGGTCGTTTCCTTCGTGACTTGGTGGAACGTTTATGCGTAAAATGCCCAATAGATCGTGATTTGAGAAAGCAACGGGAAAAATACAAGTCATTTAAGGTATGCATTTTTATAGTGAAATGTAAGTAGAATCTCCAGGATACTTTTAATCCTGCCAGCATCTTCACTTTAGGGTTTTACCTTGCCGACTAAGAGGGCGGGGATCCGAATTCCTCACTGTTACCGTCAAAATACAGCGAGTACCCTCCGGATGATTGATTGCATGCGCGCACCCAGGGGGGCTCGAAGGAACCCCCCATTTGGCGAAGTGGACAGAAAGGTCCGCCCCTGAGAGACAAAAAGTCCTAGAAAATGGGACATAAATCCAATAAATAAGCGCAAACGCGCAATTCACAGGTGGTACTCCAGTTTTTTTAGTCCGCCCGCTCTTATGTTGGCAAAAGGTACACAACGTCAGGAATTCGAGCCCCCCCATATTGAAGGCTGGGTGCGCGCATGGATTGCTAGATTTCGGTATAGGTATTAAAAGGAATGGAAATTCAGTATTTTTGCGGAAGTGTTGTGCCGCTGAGAAGTAAATATATTCTTCACGACGTAGACTCTTCGTTGAAGAACGATATCCCAATTGAAAGGGACCCCTTTAAGGAGGTCGTGTGAACTTGATAAAGAGTGTCATTTCCTGAACAACTAACTGGGTGCCCACAGCTGTTACATTATAATTCAATGAGCAATCCTTCAGAGTGAAGTCCATGAAAATTTTAGTAGAAGACATCCACGGGCCGAGACAGGCACGGCTGCATGAGAGGTCTCTTTAGGTCGATCAAAGCAAGTTTGAGGAACTCATCAACTAGTGACGCTTTGTACCCGCCTTCGTAAGATCAGGGACGCGCACTCCGAAAGCCGGACAGGGCGGTAAGAAGATGAACATCTTAGAGAAAAGCCGCTGCGGAGCGTAGGCTACAAGGACGATCAAGAAAAGTCTGGATAGTTGTATCCAACAAAGCGAGACGGACACGCGTTGAACACGATCGACCTGCATGGTGGACGCACAGGCAGTTGGCTTCATGGTGAACTGGTTATCCGAGCGAGATTGGCACGCAATGATGGAAACCGGGGCCCGGTCTCTAATCTTTGTACTCGAAACGAACTCGAAACTACTTTTGGCAATTTCTCTGCTCCCTTTGTGCGAACTTAAGATAATTGGTTATCAAACTGTGCTCGAATACATTATAGTTTATGCATAGAAGTTTCTAGTTCAAGTTTGCCCTTGAAGACCCTTATATTCGTGCTACAAACTTGAGTAAAAACTGGAAATTTCGAGTTCAAACTCGAACTTATTGCTTTAATATTGGGTTTACCAACTGAACTAAGGGCAATAAATTATCTACGTAAGTTATTGTGTACTCGAGCATAGAATAATAGACACTTATCTTGAGTTCGCCCAAAAGTAGAGTAGAAAATGCCAAACCTAATTTCGAGTTCCATTTCGAGTAAAAGATTGGAGACCGGGCCCGGGTCTCTCTATTCCACGTCCTCACTTCGTAATATATAACGATAGAAAGCCACGACCACTGCTTATAACTGTAATAAAAATTTTATCATATGGTATATCGAACTTTATGTTTGACATAGTTGTCAGAAAATCCGTTTTAAGATGAAACTTGCATCGATGCAGCAAATTCAATAAAATTAATATTCAAACTCATTTTCCTGAATTTTTATTCTAAGCTAGAATGATTTGAAAATTTCACGATCGAGAAAGCTTGCTTATTCTAATATCGCTTGATGAAATGAAATTCAAACAAGTATGTTGCTCTGTCGTGAAGTGAGTTTGCTTGTTTTTTACTTGGCTACAAGAAATTTCTCTAAGATGTCGCTTGGTCATGAAATTTTGTTTTTACACAAGTAGGCAGGTCATATTTTCATCCCGATCGACGTAACGTAAACATGTGATAGGCCTTATGAGCGAAATCGGGCTAAGGGCTGTGACGATCCGGCAACTTTCTCTTCGCGGGCACCAAATATCTCTTTATGGCCGTGTTGTCCAGTGTGCTACATTATATTTTTTGATTGGTGTCGCCTGCTATACTAAACACAGTACATCAAGATTTTAATTTATTGTTAAAGTCACTGTTTCCTATTTTCAAGACTTGGGCTCATGAGATTGTCAGAAAGTGAATTTGGTTGTCTCAAGGGTATTGTAGTCTGTAGTTTGTGTTACCTTCACTTCAATCATCAAGCTTTTGATAGTTAGCCAGGTGTGAAGGATAAAAAGGACTGACCCAAGTAAAATAAACCTGATACAGAATTGTATGTATACTGTCTAACGTTTATACCTTGACACTCTATAGCATATACATGCGCAATTCGTAATTAAAACAATTAGAATATAATTATTATCATGAAGTAGCCTTCGTATTCCCAACGAATACAATGAAATATGCAGCAATTCGTCACTTACAGCATATAATCACAGATTTGGCAGTTTGAAACCTTGACAGTTGTCATTCTGAAATGTACTTCTTATCTTGTTGGCGGCGCATGAAGGTAAGACCACTTGATTCGACTTCCCCAGAAACCTGAAGCACCATCATGTTACTTGCCTGTAGGCTACATGCACGTGTAGGTATTTTCTAAAAAAAATAAGTGGCATTAGAAGAAGACAGCTCGATTAATTGGTCGAACAGTATTTATCTGTGGAACTACATTTATAGAAACATGTTTGTACATGCAGTATAGGCCTAACGTGAAAGTACATGAACTGTTGTGAATGAGAAATTTGTCAACACACCTGTTTAGATGCCCCCTTCACTTGAAAAGTCCGCGGGTGTCTCGTCGCCAGGTAATAGTTTCATGTCTAAACAAACTAAATTTTGAATTCTGAACAACTGCATCCAACAAATTGCATCTCACGTCCACACCGTTGTCATGTTGGTTCCCAAGTTTATTTGACTCTCGTGTGCATTTATTGGTATACGTCATACGCGTATGGTCAGGCTCGAAACATGAATCTGTTGTCCCCCACATTACCGGTGTGGGCATGTGGTGGTCCTCACTCTTGGATAACGCCGTTAACCGTTACATATCCAACAGTAAAAAACTTGCTCGTGCTGGGTATTCTCTGTCAATACTCCGTACTGTTGACGGTAGGTCAGGAATGCCGCTCGCCCGGGTATACTAATACAGCCGACATTTAATATGCCCTCACATATCTGTCATACGGCTCTCTTCTCCGCAGCACAGGCATTCCGTTGGTGTCCGCATTGCATCACAAAAGCAGCAAATGCACCTAAAATTACACAAACTAACGTTACACACTTTCATGAATAATGTAATGAACATGTCCTGGGCATTGAAATTAACTCGAGTCCGATGAAACACGCGCGTGCACGAAGAAGGTCTGACTTAATGGTCTCGACCCCCTCCACGTAATTCGGCAATAGTTCAAAATGGATATCAAATCAAAAAATGAAATTTTGTTTAATTCATAAATTGCTTGCAACCAAACTTTATCACAGTTTGGTTTCCACCCCCGCAAGCACAGAAACGGAGGACGATACGACAAATTTGGTATGTAAGAACTTTATTTTACACCGGCACAGGAAAATACAAAACAAGAAACTTTCATAGTAAAAGTGCTGGTCAACGGTAAAATGTGACGAGTATATACCAAGATGCAGTATATAAGGTATGTACAATGAAACATATACAATGACAATGACATTTTAATTCAATTCTCAAAAGACATAATTGTACAGGTACATATTTCCGTCTAGGCATTTAAGTACCTGCGTTTGCCTAATATTCGTTCACAGACTCGTGGCAATGTTTTTGCTCTTCCACTTACTATGGTGAAACATTTGAAGTGATACGGTCATCGTCATCGACTTCAGGATCTGCCGCTGTATTCCGCTATTCACTCGAAGTCGCGCCAACCGGCGCACCTGCACCCACTGTTTCGCACCTACAGTATAAGGCTCAAGAACCCCTTCACGAAGGCCTTCAATGAGAATATCTACTGTGCTCGATGCTTTTTCGTCACATTCGAGTAAAAAATTATCTAAATTTTCCTCTTCGTTGGAAGATTTATCGCTAAAACTCTGGCATCAACAAAAATTCAGAATCTTTACGAGCAGAAACCATAGAAGTTATCTAGAGAACACGTTGATTTTTGTTTCAGGGTCAGAGACGCACTTTGAACACAACAATTTAGTCTCTGTCTTTCGCGTTCCAGGCTTCTTTAAAGTAAAAGACAATCATTGTTTAGAGGGGACAAATCTATGACTTTTTGGGAGGGCCCCGAACCTTCGTTTCTATGTTACTCGACGTCACTTTTATGACCCAATTGTGACCCGACCAGAATACATCGACGTCGTCTAGTTTGCAACAGTGCTGTAGTGGTAAAATTTGAGGTAAGTAGGCGCCTAAGGTCCACAGTATCACCTTGAGCACTTACAGTGCGTAGTCGCTACGTTCAAATGCCAAAAGGTGGTTGGCTGCCCCACTACAGCACTGGTTTGCAAAGAACTAGTCTAATAGATGTGATAGAATACTGGATGTACCGACCACTTGATTATTGAAGGTAAAATAAAAATGCAAACGTGTTGATAAAATGAATCAAAATCAAGCAAATTGAACATAGTTATATGTCGGCCAGAGATGCAACGTTACTAATGCCCCGGCAGAGAGAGATTACTGAATCACAAAAGTCAGCCAGACTAAACTGACACCACTCAAGATTTTCATGCCTAAAACCCACATTTTACTAAATTTCTTCTCCAAACTTCAGAGGGACATGCAATATATATGCAATGAAGGGACTTCCACTGCTCTCGATCTGTACACTCTCCCTGTCAGCGTTAGTCGGCCGGACGTCGTGCGAGCGTCTCAAACTCGTCCCTGCGAAGGCTTTGGAGGTAAGCTACCTTTATTGCATATGCGTGGTGTATGAAATGCATGGTCTAAAAAGATCGAGATAATCTCCCGTGCATTTAATGTGCCGCTTACCTAATGTCGAAAATATTATCAAAACGTGTACTGAAAGCTATCTGCAAACTGAACAACTTACGTTTATCTGTGTATACACTTGAGATAACTCCTATTTTATCATATGTCGCGTTCAAGACGAAAGTTGAACCTGGATTAAGAAAGCTGTATCTCGTCCCGATTATTGTTGCCGAGTTTCCAGTGAATCGCCTCCCGTATTTAATTTAATTCAATTTACGTCAACACTGCATTAGCGGAAGAAGATAACCCGTCGGGATTTTCTCCCAGATAGACCGCCGAAATGGCAACCGATCTTCACTGGGCTGATTTCTTAACGCTAGCTCTGTATTTTGTCGTTGTGTTGTGTGTCGGATTGTGGGTAAGTATATGAGTAGAGCATTTAGTCGGCAACTGAGACATCTACAAAAGTTTACTTGAAACTGGAGATCAACTGTTCCTCAATGTAAGTGATAACGAACCACCAGAAAACTAATATCCGATACCCTATAACACTATATCTGCACTGTACTTATATGTTCGCGCCCATAAAACATTTGTTGTCGTACAGGAGGGCATTTCGTCCGTCGTCGGACGTCGTTACCTCACCTTTATAAATTTTCTCATGCAAGGATGACCCGGCGTTTGACGGATTCTGAAAAAAATGACTCTGGGGTATCGGGCAAATCTCTTGTTTCTCAATGTTCGCCAAAACAACATGACGCAAAGGTATATATGTGTGGTGGAAATGGACCGGCACCAGTCGATTTTTCGGACGGAGTCGCCGTGGCGCCTTGTTGCCCCGACTAATTAATGTGAAACTTGCCACCCGTTCCAAACGCCGTAACACCATTCAAGAGTCCATTAAATGCAAGCCGTTACATGCTTGCAGCTCACTGTAATATTACTACAAACATTATATACCGTAACACTCTTCAACGAGTCCTACATGTGTGTGGTGCGCTCCAGGATCAAGTCGATGTTTACTCTCGCTGCCAAGATATGGCGACGATGTGAATATGAAGTACGTTGAAAATTACGAAATGTTTTTACGAAAGAGTTTTGTGTTGAAAATTATCCCGCCGTAAATCACTCAACCACGTCCAGTAATTATCGTGATGTGGTGTTACAAAAGGAATAACACTGCATGATGTGGGCTGCCTGAACTTCCAAGGTAGTACATCATTAGTGCAAAGGAGGTCACATATTTGCATGATTTTTGTTTTCAAGTTGCTCAGACCTTTTACACATGCTAACTGAACAACGCCGTTTCACACATGAACACTGCTCCTTAATTTAGGCCAACTTCCGAGCAAGGCTAACGGGCGTTTAAACTCATTTCACTGATATCTCTCTAAACTCATCTTACTGCACCCATTAAAAAGGTTATGGTCTGATATAACGATCCCAAATCTTGAGAACCAGTTTTCTCCTCTGAATAACAGGCATCAAAGTGGTTCTCAAAATACGGGCACGTTATATCCGACTATTACCCCAAAAAGAACTGCTCATGGACCTGTCCTGTAAACACGGCCAGTGGACCAAAGATACTATATGAACGGACTCAAAACTGCTTATCCGTGTATTTAGTAATAGTGGAGGTCGATCCGTGAAACGTTAATTCCTTTGGGGTTCGTATGCCGCGGCCGTGCTATGTGGGTGTAGATAAGAGCTAGTGAGACCGTGAGCTAAGAGAACCGTGAGCTGAGTTCTGTTAGTTTCACTAAGGAGTTTACTATCGTACTATACTCCTTGGTTTCACTTCGTGGTTAGACGACTTTAATTTTTTTGTTTGCAGTCGACGTTCCGTGCAAGCCGATCGAGCACGTCTGGCTACTTTTTGGCGGGGAAGAACATGACTTGGATACCGGTAAGTGACTGGGTAATTTGACGTGTTTTTTGAGACTTTGCCTTATTTTTCAAACTGAAAATAAATTGTAGCCTACCAACCTCTGCTTTAAGCAGGCCATTTTCGTACTTCAGTGCTCCAAGTCTCTTTCAAAGTCAAAGCACATTATTTTATTGACAGCTGAATGTTTCAAATTACCTTTCAGATTGGGGCATCCATCTTTGCCAGTAATGTCGGTGCTCCTATGTTCGTCGGATTGGCCGGAAGTGCCGCCGCGTCCGGTTTCGCGGTGGTGACATACGAATGGCATGTATGTAAACTCATCGCGACATTTATGCAAAGTAGACCAAAAATGTACCCATTCATTCAATGACGCTTGTGCATGAAGTACATTTTAACAAAACTAAGAGACATCGTGCTGTTGCCGATGAAAACATTGCACGAGGTAGGCCTTGGTTTAGAGTTTAAAGACACATTTTTTTCGATATCGTTGTTGCACAGTATATCAAATTTCTCGTAGTCTAGCAATGATACGATCGTTATCCTACAGAATGTCTACTCTGCGTCAGGCAAAATGAAGGCCAGCGACGTCATTGGTTCTTGTTTCATAACAGCCTCAGTGCTATTGTGTCGCGTAAAGCATCAAACAACGACAACAACACAAGCAAGAACAACAACAACAACAACAACAACAACAGCAACAACAACAACACTTGGTTCACTTTGGAGGACCCTGATGCTACATGACCCTGTGACACTAACCGGTGTATTTCAGTGTCGTGGCCATTGATTTGTGACAGATGTCACACTGACAGTTGATGTGGGCTCAGAGATTTAATTACTAAAGCTATGAAAGAAACTTAAAAAGTTTGATTCAGCGGGACTCGCCTTTTATTCTTTGCATTTTCAGGCCGTCTTTATGATCCTAATGCTCGGCTGGGTGTATGTGCCCGTATACATTGCGTCAGGGGTAAGTTAACACGAGTTACGATGAGGTTCAACTCGCGCTTACCAACTACTTCTAAATCTAGCAGTCGTTTTGTGAGGGTACGCGTAGGCACAATAAGCAGGCCGGGCGGTAATTTCTCCTGCCAGGTCACTGCTGTCTGCATGAAAAGCACTCTATCTTTCTATGCATAACGAGTTTTCTTTACCTTTCGTGTCAAATTCTTTCATTGTTATGAAGTTACGTATGACAACAATCCACCTCACCTTCCCGTCTGTTACGGTCGGTTCGTAGTTAAACAATGCCGTTAGTGTCGTAATGCGGCCTTACCCAGACGAAATTAGTTTCATTTTAATCCACTTATTTCTGGCGCTCGAAATATTTCATTTTCACGACTCTGTATATTTTGTAAGGTTTGAATTTGTCGTGTTTCAAATATATTTTCAGTTGAATGTATTTATGTATACTATAGGCTTATACGATGCCAGAATATCTGAAGAAACGTTTCGGCGGTCACCGTCTTCAAGTCTACATCTCGTTATTGGGCGTGGCGTTGTACATTCTCACCAAAATATCTGTAAGATCAAGGTTTCGTTTTATTTTTACTTGAAACATGATAGTCAAAGTTGCTCCATTATCATAACAGAATTAATCGAAATTCTAGTAAGCAGTTCTGAGCATTGCTCCTCCAGTATATGTCAACTTGATCCCGGTGGAAACGTTTTCTTTCGATTTTCAGATCGAAATGTACGCCGGTGCTCTTTTTATTCAACAAGTGCTGGATTGGGATCTATATCTATCGGTGGTACTCATCTTGGGCGTCACTGCTGTCTATACGGTGGTGGGTGAGTATTCACAAGCTGCAGCCACGTGTGCTACGTCCATGAATCACATCGGTGAAAAAAACTCCGTCCGGCAAAAAATCACACTAAGATGTCAGGGGCAGCAAATATTCCGTAGGCTGTATGCGTGTATTTAGTGTGCGCCCACTCATATATCCGAATTAAGGCACATGCGCTTTTACGCGAACCACATGAGTAAAAACATATGAAGAGCGTGTTCCAAGTGACGTGCCTCATGGTGGTCCGGTTCCGATGTGTAAGCCTACCTGACTATGAATACCTATTTAATTCGTAACTTAATTAAGTTCTTAGGTTGTTTTCCGTTGAAATCCGTTGGTATTTTCACTAGCTTTACAAGGAAAGTTAAATAAATTGTTTAACGAAGTCATGATCAACAAAATTTCCTTTCTTTAAAAATTTTAACCATGCACTGTAAGTATGGTTCGAACCACACTGTATTAGTTTTATTTATAATTTGTAAATTAATTACGAAATCATTTAACTAAATTTGCGATCTTTCATGACAGATAGCCTTTGAACTATTATTCCTGCAACATGGGTCCCGTTCATAAAATTGACTTTGGTCTTACACTTTACACAACTATTGCTGAACAATAATTGAATATCACTGGAGCAGAAGATTAGCCTGAGATAGAGATAGAGTAACAGGCGATGAATCAGATACTAAATCTTTCGAGATCACAAACAATATTTAGAAATGCTTGAACTAATTGATCTTTGTCGATTAGAGAATTGCATGTGAACCTGTTGGCTGTAAAATATCCCGCCATCAAATATTATACAAATGTAGTTGAATAACGAGGGGGTTTGTCGCCAGCTGAAGTCCCCCGATCCAGAGATTGATCTCCCAGTATCATATTTCGTCCTCAACAGGTGGATTGGTTGCAGTCATATATACGGACACGCTACAAACTGCGATGCTGCTCATTGGTTGCACATTTCTTGCCATCAAAAGTCTAGTTGACGTAGGCGGCTTCGAAAGTCTGATGTCACGCTACAAGGACGCTGTCTCCAACGAGACTCTCAAAGACTTCCAACTATATAAAAACCACAGCTGCGGCATGCCCGATCCAGACTACGAACATATATTCAGAGACCCAGTGGAATCCAACTTTCCGTGGCCAGGAATGACGATAGGACTGACCCCTATCGCTATGTGGGTTTGGTGTAACGACCAGGTTGGCACACAGTAGTGGACGCGGGCGAGTCAAAACGATATAGTTAGCTGATCTGTCCCATGGGATATGCAACAACCCCTCGAATATCTTATTTATGTTGTCCGTTTCTCGGCGCTGAAGTTCTTCAATAGTAAATATATAGCATGGGCGGCGCACCATAGGGGGTGGGGGGGGGGCTATAGCCCCCACTTTTTTCAGTGCTACGCCGCCCATGATAGCACCGGAGTCTAGCTATTTCATGAAAAGCGACTTAAGACGCCTTAAGTCAGAAAGTTGGCCTTCACTCCACATAACCATTTCTCAGTGAAAAAATGATCAAAACTCACTTTGGCAAAATTACAAAATATCTGAGAATATAGGCTACTCACAACTGTTATTTTCTGAGATACTTTCTATAAATTATTTCTAGGCAATGGTTTTTTAGCAATAACATGAATGAACCTTTATTCAAGAACTGACTTTTAAAATCACTTTTCATGAAACACGCCCAGATGAATAACCCTCTTAAAGTGTGCTAAGGTGTTAGTCTTTGGTGTCTGTCATGGGCGATAGGCGGTTTAGCCCGACAATTCATACCGGTGAAACTCCACGTGGTGTTCGCTCTATCTGCAGTTTTCAGGTCGTTTTTTAACGAAGTCATTGCAGAGTCAAGCTCTTGCTCTGCTATTAGAAAACTGAAAGGGTTACTAAAAAGTTGTTAGATGTGTTAAACAAAAGTTGTACTTTGTATGATGACGCAGACTAACTAAGAAAGATACACTGTAAGCAGCAAACTATAGAATATCACATTCTTGGTTACTTGGGTAGTCCATAGGCCTACACCGAGGGCTAAGCGAACTGAAGTAACCACATGATGTTTTTTCTTTAGGTGATGGTTCAGCGTTGCCTGTCAGCCAAGACAGTGTGTCACGCCAAAGGTGGCGCCATACTGGGTAGTCTCCTAAAGTTGTACCCTTTCCTCCTGTTTATCCTACCCGGAATGATCAGTCGAGTCTTATACCCAAATGAGATCGCCTGCTCGTCACCGGAAGCGTGTCTAGACGCGTGTCAGAACCCGGCTGGATGCACGAACATCGCGTACCCTTTGTTGGTTATTCGCAACATGCCTGTAGGTAAGCAGTTGGGGAAATTCACCCTATGTTCGCATCGAAACGTTTCCTACTGTAACAGACAATTTGGAGTTAAGAATAAGTAGTACCCTGAAAAATCTCCAAATGTGGCTAACTTCGGAAAATATCTCAGAAATGGCTGGTTGGATTCATTCAGATACTTCAGTTGTGCACAGTTCTCTAACAGTCTCAGGAATTATTTTTAAAATATTATAATTTTGCACGATGGTCTATCAAAATGATATAAGAAACTGTTCCATGAACGCGGGAACGCAAAATGATAATTTAGGAAATTGTAACGTTTTGAGATGTTGCCTTGAATACGCCAAACGAAATGTGGTCACGTGGTTGATTCAGTTTTGCTATAGCCACACCTTTCCTTAGTTTTTGCTAAATATTAATAAAAGGAAATTAATTAATGAGAGCTAATTGGCATAAAGTCAAAAATCAAATTCTACAGGCTTTCTCAGTGCTTTCAGTGAAGTATGTAATATTATTGAGTTAAACTTAATTCGTTTGCAGATTTTTGACCGAATTCACCGATAAGGTCCTAGGTAACCGTACAGCTTCTAAATAGCCCGAGTTCCGTCGTTGATCATTTCAGGTCTGCGTGGACTGATGTTGGCTGCCTTGTTAGCAGCTCTAATGAGTTCACTCACGTCCATATTCAATAGTGCCAGCAGCCTTGTCACTGTTGATTTATGGAAAAAGTGTCGGCCACAGGCAACAGAGGGCGAACTAATGATCGTCGGCAGGGTATTTGTCATTCTGCTCGTCGGCATCAGTATTGCATGGTTGCCGATACTGCAAGCGGCTGGTGGCGGCACTCTGTGGGACTATATGCAATCCGTTTCGTCATACATTGCTCCGCCGTGGTGTATATGCTTCGTTATGGGTGTATTCTGGACTAGAACGACAGAGCCAGTAAGTACCACTCGATATACTTGCCGATGTATTCGACTCCCCACACAGAAATTGTTTTCGACAGTTTCTAAATTAGTGTGTATATATGCATGCACTATGATCAATGAAACAATTTTAACAAATGCAGCAACAGGCATGCACATTATTAAGCTACCTGCTTCATAGTCATGCGCGCACCCAGCCCGCTAAAACATAAAGGGGGGGGGGGGGCTCAAATTTTTCAGTATGAGGACCTTTTACTGAAAAAAAAACCTGGACTAAAAAACGAGGTACTACGTTTATACCTATGAATTGTGCATTCTTGCCGACTAGATTTCTGTGGACTTTTGTCTCGTTTTCTCGGACTTCTTGTTTCTCGATCGAGGGGAACATTTTGCACACTGCATTCGAGCCCCCCTGGATACGCGCATGTTCACAGTGTAAACATAAGTAAGACAAAAATTCTTATTTACATTTACGTAAACAACTGTGCTCACTTTTCTGACTCACTCATGATGAGGAGCGCATTCACTCAAAAAAAGGGACAACTTGCACTGTGGAGGCACAACGGGGCCATGGCCCCTGTTCATTGCAAAAAGCCCTCTCCTCTGTCGAAAACATTTTTCAGTATTGCGTTTGTCCCCTTCCTGATTGCTATGTGCCCTCATGTTGTACTGAATATCTGAATACATTGGTACTCATGTACCTCACTCGCTATGATCAATTGCAGGGAGCGTTCTGGGGTCTCATGGCCGGTCTGGTAACGGGCGTTGTTCGTATGGTGCTAGACTTTGCCTACCCAGCCCCGCTGTGCGGCAGTCATGATGTTGACACGAGGCCGGATGTATTGTCTAAAGTTCACTATCTCTACTTCTCCATTTTGTTATCGGCCATTTGTCTGTTGGTGACCACTGTTGTCAGCCTGCTCACGCAACAAAGAACTACAGAACAGGTAGGTGGACATTCCCATCGATTGCAACGAAGTGTGTGTATCTGACATCAATGAACATTGGTTTTGGCTGAACGCGGGCAAGAACAATAAAACTTTCACTATATTTAAAGTAAACAGTGGTCCAGCAAGCCACCAGAAAGTGACAAATTAGGTTTAAACGCAGAAGAACTAAACGTCTCATTTCTAAGAAATGAACCCGCTGAATTACGATAGTCCTACATTGAATTGTAAATTTATTAGTTCAATTGGAGTAGATTTTTTTTGAATGATTACATTTCGGGCAAGTGCGGTTTTACTCAGTACAGATACAACGCTCATAACAAAAAATCTACTACTAACTTTGCCACAATTTGGAGCCGTTATTCTTTGAGAATGATCGCTTGTGGCGTTCACTTGATTTGATCATGGCGATTATGACATTCCTCGCTTCAGCTACGTAAGGTCACTTGGTGGACTCGTCATGCGGATGAAGAACCTATCCTGACTGACGATGAAGATGACGACAGCGATAATGATGGATACGTGGAGCAACTGGAGGTCGACAAGACGTCAGTCACATTACCAAGTATGTTCAATCATCACTGATTAATTGGTGAAATGCAAGAACGCCACTAAAACATAATAATTTATGAATTCACAATTTTCAAGGTTCAAACGATATATGCTCGTTCACAAAAACTGAAAGCACAATATTCCAGCAGACATGACAAATGCAATGAAAACAACAACGCATTTCGAAATTACTACAATAGGTCTATGGAGTGCGAATTTACACAAAAGACAGACGGAGTGGCTCATCCTAAACGTGTGTAGTACGTTTTCCATATTTATTAAGCGGTATACAGCAGAGGCATGTTCCATGAAAATTGACTCAAAGCTTAGTAAAAATTTGGTCTTATACTCCAGAGCGGCAAAACACTATAGGTGGCAAATGCCTGAAGTGGGCGTGTGGCCTGGCAGACGATCGGACGACTCACCGAACCAAAGCGGAGATAGCCGAAATGAGGAAGAGGCTGACTTCCATCGAAGAGAAACCGTTCTGGAAATCTGTTCTCAACGTCACGGCCATAATAGTTTTAACAGTTACGGTGTTCTTGTTTGGGTTCTTCGGTTGACAGAGTATAAGTTACAGCTTACTCAACGTTGGTACAATGTGCTTTCAGATACACGGACTGTAATTGAACACATTTTTTTACCAAAGGTAACATTTCTGCAGTAACTTTTCAAACTTCTTGGTATTATGAAACTGTTTTTCAACTACTTGGTGACCAAAGAAGCGTGTCACACGCGCGGAAATGTGATTTAAACATGAAAAAATTCCATATTACAACAAGCCGTGGCACCAGCATTTTTTCGAGCAGATGAAACGTCTCTGTGGTCATCTTGGATTTCAAAAATGCAGGCGTACATTTTGATGGTGCATTTTAATACGTTTTTAAAAGATGTTTGAAAAATCACAACCCTTAGTTTAGCGAAAATTTCCACATGGAGGCGCAAGATCGAAAATTACGTGAAAAAGAGCACAGGACATGTCGTTCCTATGTCTTAAGAAATGTTTGATTTCAATTTTTTATATCAGGACTGTTTTGTAACGTTGTTTATTTTTCATGTTCGATTGCTTTTTCTTGGGGGAGAAACCTTTAGGTTTTAATTGCAGTCTGCCCAAACTAGTAATTCAATTTCGTCAGTTCGTGTACGGGCGACCTCCCCAAGTCTAAAGATCGGATAATTTACACAATTTTGATATTTTTTTTGACAGTGCTGTAGTGGGACGTAGGCGCACGTAGGCGCAGCCAACCACCTTTTGGCATTTGAACGTATAGCCTACGCACCGTAAGTTTCGTTCAGTGCTCAGAGGTAATACGGTGAGCTTTGGGCGCCTACTTACCTCTTATTTTACCACTGCAGCACTGTTTTTTTTGAGTTTTCAAGTTCAGATAATTAGGTTTGAGTTTTCAATAAAGTATTGATTCAACAATAAATGTATTTTCCTTTTCGCCCTATCCCTAGAAACTGTATTCCTTAAGTTACCACGTCTACAGTTTATCGATGATTGACAGGTAAGTAGAGAACCTCACGAAAACGAAAGGCTTCGCCATGCATTACAAGCGCAGCACGTAATCGCACTACGGTTACTCGCGAAATAAGAAGCAAGGCGGGTTTTTGTCCCACTTCCGTTGACGTCAGAGTGCTAACCTGTTACCGCACAACAGGAAATCTCCAGAGGTTACGTGCTGTTTTACCACGTGCAGCGCTATAGACCAAAGGGGAGGTTATGAAACAAGATTGCGATTTTCTCCCACTTTTCTGCCAAGTAATTTATTCTTGCGTCTACAAAACAAAGACAACGCCAAATCCTCTGAGAGTGTCATCGCGCACGTCGCCAGTCTGCACAACCTTTTCATCAACCCTATTCGCGAAATGTTGTAGTAGTTTTTTTGCGCACTCCCAGATACTGATAAGGGTCAGTTTCCGCTAGGATTCAGAATACGTTGTACCCGTCTCCGTCTCATGATATCCAACTCTCACTGACGGCTTGTGTAGATTGTATGTCCACGCTCCTTAGCGCTGTCAATCAAAAGACTCCAATGAAAATAACCATTTCCGTCTTCGTAACGCATTATCCATTGAAAATAAGTACACAAACAGTGTGCACGAGAAACAGACGCTGGGGACGGTTTTAACATAAGGTAGAACTATACCCACAATCCCCAGTGTCGTTACGAACTTAGTTCATTTCCCTGCCAGCCGTTTTATAAATAACCGCGTGAAAAAGATTTCGAAAAAAAAGAATGAACACAGCGAAAGCTAAATAGGCCAACAATATTGTCTTGTGGACTTATTGACCTTTTACAGAGTCTAAAGTAAGAGAACCCCTAAGTGAAAACGAGCTAAGCCTAGTGCAGCCTCCCTCCCTCCTTCATCAATTGAACAAATGTTCACATCGTTCATTTGCCCTTTGTACATCTTCACTGGGACAGGGTAATTAGAGTACAAGACGGGCAATGCGCCAAAGATGCCTGTTTTTCAAACGGGCAAGTGCTTACAAAGAAACTACAAGAAACATCCGTGAAAATTTCTTCCCACAACTGGCAATTAGCAACTACCGTTTAAAACTTGGCAAGACGAAATAAAAAGTGCGGCAGATTTTACCGAGTATTTTTCCTGTTAAACGTGCGTTTTCTGCCTCTGGTATGAAACTGGGTTAAACCAGACGGAAAAACCCAATTGCCCCGAGTGCATTTTCGGAAATTAGGACCAATTCCTTATAATGAATCACAGCTACAGTTCATCGTGAAGTGAATATTAAGTGCATTAGGTATGCAGAATTCCAGTGACAACTGCCTGTTGACCGGTATTACGATCCATTTGTGTACTAAACTGGCTTAAAGACGCCAGGTCTCATTAAAACAGTGAATATTTAAATTTATAGCAAGCGCCACCTTGTGACTTCCTGGAGAACTATGTGTACAAGTATAACGAGTAAAAGAACAATTTGTAAATAAAATGCGGTTTTTAAGAAAACACCACCAGCGATACACTTAAAAATTAAGTGTGAACATCCTCCAAATATTAGGCGATCGTTATTTGATAGTGAAATGAACAAATAATAAAATTGTGCCTTATTTCACTAAAGTAAAGATGACATATTACCATACTAATTTACAAAAAAAACAATCTCGCAAAATGAGACTTTTGCGAGATTGTAATGGTACCTGGTTCTCGGATGGTTTCCAGCACACCAGAAGACCATAGGTTGTTTGTAAACTAACTTTAATTTGCATATTCACAATTAAATGAGACATAGCATCTTTAATGTTCTGTAGTTAATTGTGATTTTGCTACTTTGCATGTTACTATTTTGCAAACTTACAAGCACATATGAGAGATTTACTTCAGATGTAAAGCATCTTCTAAGTGTAAAAATTATGAGTTCAATAAGGCAAGACTTTTTTGCAGATTTTAATTAAATCTAACAATTTATGTACACATTATGGTAAAGACAATGGTTAGCTAACAACAAGACACCTTCAAAAATGAGACCACCTACCAAGTGCCTACTTGTTTTTTAAGACAGGACACTTCCAACTCGTACGATAGGTGGCAGCACCATACATGTTGATCCTGAGGAACTGGTATTGCATACGAACTGTATTCATGTGCATTACCAGTCTCTCCCAGAAGGGACATACATGGGGCTAAGTAACAAACACTTGCATTTGATGTCAAACACCAAGGCACTCCGACTACAGCCATTTTCAAGCTTGATTTCGAAATACAGAAAACGTGTGCACTGAAACAAGTGGGCACATCATCGATACCTACCTACACAAGATGAAAAATGTTTAAGTTCAGCGACCACGATGATCAATAGACATTAACACATAACCAAGGTTTGTGCGTGTCCCAAAACTCACAACAGAAAGTCCGACTAATCGCTGATAGACAAACTTCTATCAGACACCTGATTACGTAACAGCGAGGTAACAAATTTTCCCGCCAGACAACTGCTAGGTTTTGAAGCCGAGCGAAAACGCCACCTTGGGCCGGGCATTCTTCTTATTGAGTATAACCTCCTGCTCTTTTCTAACTTTCTTTTTCTCTTCATCCTCCAGCTTTTGTCGTTCCTCAAGCATTTTCCTTTGTTCTTCAACCAGTTTCAATTGCTCCTCAGCCTGCAAAAACAAAGACAGAAAATGTATTAAGCAAACATAGCAGGCAATTCATTGATAATGAGACTTTAAGGACAGCATAAAACGAGACTTAAAAGGACAGTATAGAACCAGACTTTTCTGGGATTTATCAGTGAATAAATTCATATACTGGGTAACTGGCAACTAGGGCTTGGAATGACCAACGACAAAAAGAGGAAAATTTTCAGGTGTGTATCATTCCACACATAAGAAGGATTGTGTGATAGAAATATTTTTTGTATAGTAAAAACTGACTGACGTAAATGTTTGTGCATGAGTAATGTCAAAGTAATGATAAAGAAGCCATGAAAAAGAGAAAACCAGAACTCGAATACGAGGAAATTGAAACCAAAAAGAGGACATCATCTACAAAGAGGAAAATTCCAAGTCCTGGACAATGAGATCCCCGCTGTTACCGTCAATTCAGTATGCTCATGTCAGACAAGCTGCTGACATCAGAAAACAGACTAAGCTGAAGACAGTGCATACAAGACATTTTGACGAATACGAGGCACTTGTTGGCTAACACTGGGTCTTCAGGTAACTCAAAAAAAGGAAAAGGACCGATTGTAGTGACTACTGCCACAGACGCACATCCGACAATAGGAGTTGTAGTCTGATGATGTCTAGAAATCCAATACGAGGAAATTGAAACCAAAAAAGAGGACATCCTATACAAAGAAGAAAATTCCAAGTCCTGGGCAATGAGATCCCGGCTGTTACTGTCAATTCAGTATGCTCATGTCAGACAAGCTGCTGACATCAGAAAACAGATTAAGCTGAAGACAGTACATACAAGTCATTTTGACGAATACAAGGCACTTGTTGGCTAACACTGGGTCTTCAGGTAACTCAAAAAAGGGAAAAGGACCGATTGCCACAAACATACATGTACACCCGACAATAGGAGTTGTTGTCTGATGTCACAAATCTACCAGGTTGTGTGTTTATAGAATACGTTGTTGGTGACCTATAGCATTGCTCTGAGGTGTGTATCAAACATTCAACATCATCATTTAAGGATATTAAACTTAGTGTCTATCTCAAACCCAGATGACCGTGCACCAAGTGCTTGCATAGGGGACCAGTTGATTCTTTAACCTGCTAACAGCCACACTGCTTTCAACACATGTAGTGACCAGTTTCTTAGTTTAGTTCTCAGCAATAACAAAATATCAGTTTTCCAAAGACCAGAAATCACTTCTAACCATGGTAAAGAATAAGCCGAGACAAATTTAAGACAGGCAAGCACTCATCTTTCTAAAGACTTGACGTTTTTCCATGACAAATAGCCCAAAACAGTGTTTTGCGACACCTCTCAACGTGCAATGAACACAATTTTTGAAGAATGTGCCTGTTTACAGCAATTCAACTGGTAACTAGAAATTCTGATTTTTATGACTGAATAAACATGGAAGCAAAACAGAGTACCATGTTCAAAATAAACGGACAGCACAGTATCAAATTGTATTACTGAATATACGCTTAACTTCATGATGTGACCATGGTCAAACTTTCAAGATACATCAGATAATGTCAATGATTAAAAAGAAATTTAAACAAGTGTTATTAGGAACACCAACTCACAGTAATAAAAAACGAAAGGTTCTGCCACAGAACAATGGTTTTAAAAAATGACAAATGCACAGGGATTTCAAACCTCTTGGTGCACACGCATCTTTCAAGTCGTGACCTAAAACGATCTTTTCTTTTGGCTAAAAGATCAGTTCAAAGTGATTCAATCAAAAATCACCAATTGGAATAGTTCAAACACTGAAAACTATCGACACAAAAAAGTAAAATAAAAAGCCTCAAGCTAAACATGCCAATGTCAGTTTAAAAGCATCTCAGCACAAGCAACTGAAAATTATCAGTCGTTTGCTGGCGAAAAGGAATAAACTTACAAGCTTCCTTTGAGCTTCTTCAATTTTTCGATTATTTTCCTCCATGATCTTTTGCAGTTCCTCATGTTTTTTGCGCTCTTCCTCCTACAAAACATGTGACTCAGATAACCAATGCCGACCAGCGGTTTAATAGGGAACCCCCAGTAGAACAAGACTAGTCTTAACGAGCGGTTAATTAAATTTGGGAATCTCAACGTTACCACACACACTAAGTCTTTACTGAACGAGACTCTTTTGCTCAGGTTCAATCACCACTGACCACATGAGCACTCCGTGAACGTTTGATTGAATTGACGTCTAACACTGCGTAACTTTTTACTTTGTAACCTCTAGCCATACCAAGGACTGGTGTAAATGGTAAAAACTAATGAAGTTAAGACAAACTTGAGGGAACCTGAGCATAGTGTGTCCTTACTCGACTAACGCATTTGTCACAAATACGAAATGAATAAAAAAATCCCCCCCAGAATGTAGTAACAAAGAGGACATAGCAAAACACCTGTAATTACACTAGCAGAGGCCACAATACAAATAGAAATACCTGCGTCGGCAACTTACTACACAGACGTAGCCTGCTATGTAGTGTCTTCTTTGCTTCGAGCTGTTGTGTTTTAGGAAACAAGTAACAGATTAGCCCCCTAGGGTCGCCTGGCGCCAACACATGGCCAGATTAACAGGCATAAATCAGTTGGCTTACCTTACAGAGACTGCTCAGTGAGAAAAACTGATCCGCACAGACTATAGCTCACGTTATGCCACATATACAAAATAGCAAACAAAGGATTAATATTTTGACAAAACTACACTATATTATCAAGGAGACATCTATTACTGCTGTAAATTACTAAATTACAGCGACAAAAAAAACAAAAAAAAAAACGGCATCTCACTGGACACAATCCGAATTGTCGTATTAGTGGATAACAGACTAAAAAAATGTCCTGTAATACAACACCAACATCGAGACTTTATGACATCACTTATATCGGACGTAACTGCAAAGGAAAGAGTCTGCACATAGTAATCACACGGGTATCTGCTTGCGAACTGGGCAAACGGGAACAGGCAGAACAGACCAGCATTTTATCCGCAACTTGGCTGTCTGCACCAATACAGACCGCCAACAAAACAAAATCAGCGAAGCAATACATGGACGTGTAGGCAGCAAGGCAGCTAAGACATTGGTCTGTTTATTTGTGGTCTGCATTGATGCAAAATTGCGAAGAAAACAATGCCGTGTCGCAATGTTCCCTGCATTAATTCAACCTGAGCACCCATTTGGGGCACACGTAACATAATGAAGTGTGGTGGCAAGGGGGGCGGGGGCGGGGTGGGGGCGGGCAAGGAAGTAAAAGAAGTTGACTTAAGATGTAGCAATGGACAGGTGTAAATAAAAAGGAGTCGAATGAGACTACTAAGCCTTCCTATAAAGACGACTCAGTGATTAAAGCCAACAGCCCAATGCATGCGAAATGCAACTGTTTGTTCTCAACTTAGGACTTCATTAGATAAGCAGGCATGACAACTGAACACTCCAGGTGATGCAGTTACATAGGCAGTGATCCCACCACACTTCATCAGCAGCAGCAGCAGCAGTAACGCAATAGAAAGCATGGACCACTACCTCCTTCAGCTTCTGCTCTGCCAGTTCCGCCTCCCTTTTCCTCTCCATCTCTTCCATTAGCTGCGTCTCCATCACGCGCTTGGCCTCCTCTACCCGTCGTTTCACCTCCGCCTCGATCTCGTCCTTTCGCTTCTCTAATTCCTCCTCCACTCTCTGAGCCACTAACTCTTCCACTCTCCTCGCAACTTCCTCTTCTATCAACTTCTGCTCCATTTCCTTCTGCCGTCTACAATACCAAACAAACCTGGGTCACAGACTGTAAGCATGGGTGGGACTAAACAATTAAGCCCTGGACTCGACAATAATTCGACTGGCTCTCTCAGTGAACAATGACTAGACTCCCTCAACATTGTGACAAGAGGTCAGTACTGTGCTTACACCCACTGTGGGCTGAACCACAAAGTCAAACAGTCCAGCTCCCTCTCTGAGATCACAACTAGAAAAAGGATATGATGGGCTTGGACTGAGTTGTAAACCTCAGTTGACTGAAGACAGAACGTTGGAGATTGACTGCTCAACTGCACTTCCACCATAATAAAACTACTGTAGAAACACTTCAGATCTAGCACACTCACAATAGCCTTTGTCTCTCAATCTCCAAAAGCTTGTCTTCTTCCTCTTCTTTCCCATCCTCAGATTTCTGTGCTAGACTTGGGGCGCGGCCAAATATGTCCGTGTCACTGTCAGAACTGCTGGATACTGAACGCTTCCTGTAAATAGACAAAGACGAGCATAACAACCAAGTCTCATCAACCATATGAGTGTGTACTGAAAAAGACTGTACATGGGCATACTCGGGGGGGGGGGGGAAGTCTCGGGGGGCTTGAACGAGCCCCCCAATTTGCCGAAGTGGGCAAAAAGGTCTGCCTCAGTGAAAAAAATCCAAGTAAACGACACAAAAGTCCACAAAGTACACAGGAAATAGGCGCAGGTGCACAATTCGTAGGCCTCAACGTAGTGGCCCCGTTATTTTTTAATCCCCATATCGAGAAATTTGAACCCCCCTATGTTGTAGGCTGGGTGCGTGCATGCTGCATCATGTACTCCAGTAGTCAGAGTCTGCAGTTACTAAACCTAAAACTACAGTCATAGTTCAGAGTATTTGGTAATGAGTATTACTGACATGAACACTTAAGTTGGCAATAGATTAACTGCTAATTTTCCCTCCATTTCTGCTTTCGCCACTGAACAAAGCATGCTGTGAAGATCAAACCAGGAGTGCATTACCTAGAGACGCAATAAACTTGCTACACAAAATCGCACCAATGAAAGGCAAGAGTTTTGAGTGTGTGGTAATAACCTTACTTGCAAAATGACGGCCACTTAAGTGATTGGTCAGTGAGGTTAGAATGCTCAATTACAAAATGAAATTCATTATTTAAGAACTGTGAGCAAGATTTCTCGCCACACATGCATCGTGCCTTGAGTCTATGGAGTGCAGCCCCTGAAGAAACACATTTTTCACCATCACTATCATCAAAAGAATATTGCCTGCCAAGTAGACAGTGACACCGTCTCTAGCTGACTATAGACGGTGTAGCTCCCATAGGAGCTTTATACGCCGGAAGCTTTTCGGCAAGTTATGCCTCACAGTCACACTCACTAAAACATCAAAGTCGTGTAGATATAAATACCTTTTGCGCATACAGGGACACCTTAGGAGGCCGTTGATGTATGCAATTCCTTCCAACTCAATGAAATACTTCTGTGGGAAGCTTCCGGCGTATGACGTTCCAGTATAGGAGTTACCACCGTCTCTAGTTAGCTAGAGACGGTGGTCACTGTCTACAAGTCGAGTTCAGGCAACCAGGTACCAAGTCCAATTAAATACGATCTTCATATGCAGTGGAAAACTTTATTAATGGCATCTAAAGACCAATTCTCACACTTGCAAAATTTGGCGGCAATGGACTGGTGAACCACGTTAAAACTATATCGAAGACGCCTGAAAGAAACCACACTCGAGACTAATCAAAGGAAGGGAAGTTGCGCTTAATTTGCCAGATGTTCACTATTAGCCAAGGAGACATGATAAACACGTTTACACGATCTGCGTGTCGTTTTTTCTTGATACCATTGTAATGTGCACACACTAGACTAATTTTAAGGTAGGCCTAAGCTAAAATCAGAAAACCACCAAACCTGCTGCGTTTCTCTCGCGACCGCGATCTATGTCTGGTTTTACGTTTATTGTTTCGGTCTCGGGATCTTGATCTGCGTTTCTTGTGTTTGCTTTTATGTCTAGAACGACTGTGTGACCTGCTGCGACTTCTTGAGCGACCCATTCCTCACTTTTTTAACAGTTAACAATGAAAGACTCGGTATACGCTCATCGATGTCTCAAAATGGCGGCACTTGCATGACGTCGGAAACGCAAGATGTCACTGCGGTCTTTCACCCACACTCTGCTACCCGTGGTACATTGTGCCACCTATTGAGTCCCGGCCACCAAGGCACGGGCTCACCCAGCCTAAAAAATAGGGGGGAGGGGGTTGAGCGTTTTCCCGTTCAGTGACTTTACCAGACATAGGGGGTTCTGAGCGTGTGATAAGTCTAGCTTCTTTGTTAACTGCCAAGCACACTCTTTTGTCCGTTATGACAACAGGCAGGCCAATCATCTACCAGGCTTATTACAGACCACGCGTGAGCACAGTCAAACACAGTCGAGTGAATTGGTGGCCTATTCGGAAAGAATAGATTGTCGTAACTTCGGTTGCAGTTGGGCGTTTTTGGCGATTCAAAAACTAAACATGATCACCATTTGACGAACATTTCAGAAATTCTATTGGTTTATGTTCAAATATATTATAACCTAACTTTTATTTTAAACAGCACAGTCCAGTAGATATCCGATCTTATTTGGAGAAGAGAACAATTATCGAACAAAAGAGAGCTGGCCCTCCAACCCATGAATGCCACAATGGAGTTAATCAGTTGTGTAAGATATTGGCTACAGGGGTAAACTTCCCAACCTGTTGTTGAGCTATAGAATCAAAAAAGTTGGGAGCAACGGGAAAACGCCGTAATTTTATCTGAGGCGGACCTGTACAATGTATGTCCACTTCGCCAAAGGCCGTGGGTGTCTCCTTGGAGCCCACGAACACCTCCTTGGTGCGCGCATGCTTGGTCCTAGTACGTAGGTTCCAGCGAAGCGGGCATTTGAACAGTGTGCTGCATGCGCGCAGGCAGCCTTTAATATGGGGGGTCGAATTTCTGACAAGCGGACCTTTTTAATTGCTAATCATAAAGCGGGAGGACTAGCACCTTCAGGTCTGTGAACTGCACATCTGCGCCTTTTAGTGGACTTTTGTCTCGTTTTCTCGGAGTTTTTGTTTCTCTGAGGCGGACCTTTTTACCTCCTTCGCTCGAACGAGCCCACCCCCCCGAGCCCCCCCCCCGCCCTGGGTGCGCGCAACGCGCTGGGACAAGAGGCAAGACCAGCCTCCAGTTCAGTAACGCTAGGGTCTCGCTAAAAAGCAAGACATCGCGAGATAACGTGAGTATTGCCGTGCATTTTAAATAGGAACACGTGACTTTCTGCGTTTTAGCTAGGTCCTAGCGTCTACTGAACGCACGCCAGCTCAGTGTCTGCCAGTAAATGGCCGCCAACCAACAGAATAATTGTTTAAACTTTGAGTTATTTTAGCACATGTTGCTATCGAGAGCAGAGTAAACTTATTGAACAAGAAGATTTTTAAATTAAAATTGTTTACACAGTCTTAGAAAAAGCTCCATTTTGCCTTGCCTTAGCAGCCCAAAAACGAAAATAGAGTTAGACCAATTCATTTTTATCCGTGTCATGGTATTCCTACCGTGATAGTATTCTACTGATTTCAGTTCCAAACTCACAAGCCACAATTTTGCAATCGCTGACAGAGGGGCTGAGCTTGGGATAAACTTTAGCCCCCGCCCTTTTATTTCAGAGTGCTGACTGAAGATGAACCTTTCTCAATATCGCATTCAGGGCAAAACTTAAAAGTATTTGGAAACGGTAGAGTCCCGTGTTTGGACTAAAGTTTTTTTGTTACACTCGAGAAGTGTCGTTTATTATTTCAGTAGCAAGGGATCAGCTCGCCTAAGGACCGGAGAGTCTACCAGAAGCTCAGCTGCGCCCTGAGTGGTCAACATTGCAGTTAAATCCTTTACACTGATTTTAATATGAAAAACACACTATACTATACACGACTGGACAATAGGCTCAATAGCATACCAGGAGTTGCATGAGATATTCAGGTCACATACTGTCGTTGTTCACAATTAACCTGCTTTATATAGACCTCCAACTATTGTGAATGTCTGCCTACGCTTAACAAAAAAATCGGTGACTGAAATAGCTTGCGGAAATTTTACACTTGTTATAACTGTAAGTGTTAACCGCACACACACACTCACAGCTTCATCGGATACAGTGTAAGGACGGAACAAGGATAGTTTCTGTTCAGATGTTCAGGTAAGTGAGAATCTCACCCGTCTCTGTGTGTGACCTCGTCTAAGCACACCTCTCAATAACAACCGAAATTAATCTCATTTGCGATGCAAGTTATCGAAGACCTTCCACATGATGTCCTCGTGCTGGGATTGCAGGCCACGTTCGGATCGAGTTACAGTTTATTCCGGGACTCGGTGGACCAGATGAACAGGTCCTTGGTTGGGAATAAATGGAATTACACAGAAGAACACAGTTTCTGCCTGTCTAAAGTTATTTCTGCAATGGAGTCGCGTACAACCAACTGACCAATTTGTGCAAAGCCACTCAGTCACGGTTAAAACGTTCAATTGTTCACTGCTTTACTATTGTCATTTTTTGTCATTCATAAAATGCAGGGTAAGGTAAGTTTCATCTCCAAAATCATTTAGCAATGGGCAAACATAAAACTTGAAACAGATGGGTTAACAATTATGACAAGGCTTACCACGTCCGGGAGACTGAAATGGTTCTACTCTTAGTGCCGGGAGATAACGTCACAATGTCGATTTAATGTCAGTAAATTATAACAAACTTTCTTTTACAATAAAATTTGACTAACAAGGGAATTCAGTTGAAACCAGAGAAAACGAGAAAGCTGCTGATCATGACTGACCTAAGATACATAGCAACAACAACTAAAACGGGACAAAATCATCGCTTTTTGTCAAAAACAATAAGTTTTGATTCAGATCAGCTATAAAATCGGCCTCATTTGGCCTCATTTTCATCCTGACTCAAATAAGAAACGATTCCTAGGATCGAGAAGAACTTGCAGCTCGTATTGTTGCTTCAGATAAGACACATTGCATTATTGCTCGATAATGCGGAATGTCCATCAACGATTCCAGTCGTTGTGTTAAATGTCTTTAAAAAAACGACGGTAACGCCATGACGCCGCTTTTGAAAAACAAATAGGCCAGTGGTGGACGTATTTGACATGAGCACTTGGTGATATTCAATGTTGTGTTTTGGAATTTGGGATCATTATCAGTATTTTAAACGAGGCTTCCCCTCGTTTCTGGAACAAACTGTTTCATTGGAGAGTAAGCGTTATTGGGAAGGGGTGGGGCGTTAAGGCGTGGCACAAGCTAATTCGACTACACCAAACATTCAACCCTCCTCGTGGTCACAATTTTCAGATTACTCCTCTAGCGCCACAACACTTCGCCATTGGTCATCGCCAATTTGGTACCCCTCCCGCCTTTAGTGTGCTGACTGTTTGGGGGCAATGGGTGGGGGGGGGGAGCAACTCCCTGCGGAGGAGTCCACTAGAAACCTAAGAATCTATGTTTCAACAAAACTTCAAACCTGAACGCCCTACGTGCATTACGCATTTAGAGTAAAATTTAATGGCCTTTTAGAAAGTATTTGTGAAGATTTCTTTTAGGGTTCCAAAAGATGTACTGCCTAAATCATTCTTTAGGGGTACCAAAGTGACGTAAGAAATTCCTATCGCGGGGTTCGAAATTTGTGGAAATACGAGGAGAAATAATGTCATCTTGGAGAGCAGAAAGAAAGTCGTGTTCGAAATTTCCGTTAGTTGCTACAATTTTGGAGAGTAAAAATGACACTTATGGTCAAAAGTCACTTCATTATGGTCATTAGTTTATTTAGGTGATGCTTTGATGGCACACATTGAAATGGCGTGGTTCCAGCTTCCCTGGTACAGTCTCTTAATTGTTGTGACACCGTCTCATCCGAGTATCTGGTAGTTGTCCCCCAGAGTAGAGGGGGTGGGTGGGTGGCAAATGGCCGAATTTCATTTACAAAGTACCTAAACTACACGGTCAACGGACTCATAAACACGGCACGGACGCATGAACACGGCTCACGGACTTGCAAACACTGTCCACTGACTCACAAACACGGTAAAGGACTCACAAAACACGATCCACGCACCCTATACACGGGACACGGATTCATCATTCACGAGGAAACACGGTTAACGGACCGCCAAACACAGTTTAGGGACACAATGAAGATGTCAGCTGACCCAGGAAGCCGATAAGTCCTTTCCCGTGTTTGTGAGTCATTGGACGGTGTTTGCAGATCCGTGAGTCGTGTTCATGCTTCCGTGCCCGTGTTTATGAGTCCGTTGACCGTGTAGTTTAGGTACCTTGATTAACCTACATTTAACTTCACGGAAACATCAATTTCTTGCAGGGTTATTTCAGATTGGCAAAAATCATCTAGTACTATGCTGCTTGGGAGTAGGATGAATAGAAAATTTCCCGCGTTTCAGTCTGCACCACTTTCTTTTCTTCTGCAGTCGATAGTTTCGTCGATACATAAACATGCAAATTGGAACCAATGAACCCTGTCGGGTATCTAGACAGGAGAAAATAATCTTGATATATTAGACCGTCACATGGCCACACAATGCAGAAAATATGCAGGCACGCATAGCCCGCCGTTCGAGTTAACTGCAGAACGTTAAATTTCAAAAAATTTTTGAAATCCATTATCTACTGTATGTAATTATTTAGCGATTCCGGGGGGCATGCACACCGGTATTTGCAATTGATGGGTAACCGGAAGAGCACGGGAGACGGGGCGGGGCATTACACTGGGGTTGGAGCCCTCTCCAAAGAAATGTTCGGGATTTACTGTGACTCAACTCGACGCTCATTCCTTTGGTAGCTTGTTACAGTTTAAAAATTAACCTGGTTCTGCTGCAATTAAAATATTCTGTTTACGTGTCTGAGTATTAAAAAACAATCCTCAGTTTCTGTCATTTTTAAAGATATTAGAAAGATAATTTATATTCAAAGAAGAACTTTATTACTGAAATAATGGTAATTTAGATTAATACCAGGCAACCTAGAAAAACTGGCTTACCATAACTTTTTACTCACAACATCCTAACCATAGCGGGTGGGTTTGTTGAGGGGAAATATGTGTGTGGGTGCGTGCGTTTGCGCGTGTGCGCGTGTGTATGTATGTGTATATACCAATGAAAAATTAAAACCGGTTTCCCAAAACTCACGATTGCCCATAAAATACTTTGAGCACGTTAATCAGTTAAACATGTACTATGTACAATGTACAAGGTTATTAAAACTCATATTCTAGACAGTCTCATCCAGATGAGCGAGTTTCCTACGAATAACTGCCACCTCATCAACAATTCGTTCTTAATAACGACCTAACTATGGGAAATATTGTTTTTGTGCAATTCACAAATAGTGGGGGGGGGGGGAGGGGGCAAACAAAAACTTTCTGGCCAGAGCCACAAAGACTAACCGAATATGCTCCTATTTTTTTCGTCTACCTGTTTCACAACTATCTCTTTTCTCGACTGACCGCTGTACTCGGCAGACGCTTTTGCCGCCGGGTCGTTACGGTTTCCCCGACGCCTGCCGAATGATGGGGGTGGGGGGAAACGTTCCCCAGCGGCTAATTTCTTCAGCCTCGTGTTTACAAATACAAGGAAATAAAAATATTTGCCAATAAAAATATTTTACCTTAGTATGAATATAATCGAGGGAAAGTACCTGACAAAGAGCGCAGTCTGCTTTCATCGTGACCGTTGGCGGTAGACAATAGACCGATTCTAAAGTAAGTCGCTTTCATTTCCGCTATTCTTTCAGTCGAAAGTTTATAGCCGAAATAATTTAACTCAGTAGTTTCGATCTGAGTTTCGTAGCCATTCATTGAATTTCACAAACGATTAGCTCTGAATGGGGCTTTAATCCATTCAACTGGCTACAACAACAATCCTGTGCAACAGTCTGCATGCCGTCAAATACAAAAATAGTCGCTATGTGTTGCTAAAAATACTTGCACTGGCAGACATTCCTGAAGATAGTATAATGTAGTAAGAGGAAGACGAACGAGGACAGTTAGGACAAAACAGAACTTTTAATAAATAGTTAATTAGAGACCTGACATCGTATTATCACTGAAAAATTAAGGTGAGTGGGAACCAGGGACAACATTTTGTAATTGCCTTGTCAAAGTTTCAAATATTTTTTGTGAAGTTGTTCAATCCACCATAAGGGATGAGGGAACTATAGCCCCCACTTATTTCAGTGCTGCGCCGCCCACGCATAAGTCAACCACGTGAGAGCTTCTCCATTTATTAGCAACGTTTCACAAAACCTGTCACTCATCTGTCAGTGAACGTTTGCGTGTCGGCGAAAAATCGAGGCCCAGTGTTCTACCAGGACTTCTTTTACAACCTGTTGTTTGGCAGTTCTTGATGAACCGATTCGTGGTCGCGCCGGTCTTGGTCCCAGGTGGCTATGTTGCATAACGTCAATCCACAGCTAAGTCATCTTTTTTCACAACAGATTCGATCGATGTACACCCAGCTTACTCGTCTCAGGATGGCCACCCTTTCTTATTAGAGTCGACATCGAAATTTTAAACTCACTAGCCCAGGTGTCGACGAGTTCCGTCGTTGCTATATCGAATTTTATTTTACTCCGTTCATGCGAGTCTTCGGGAAATTTCTCAGCTAGTCTCGTTCTTAAAGATTCATAGTCATTGCAGTGAACGTTGTGCTATGAAAATAAAATGGAACTAAAAGTTTGTAATAAGACCTTCACAAATAAGATTGGAGATGTAAAAACTTAATGTTCTCATTCATAATTCCAGGTTATCAATCCCACAACCACCATTGACGCGATGTCGTTCACCCTTTTGATAATAGCAGTTTTCAGCCTGTATTTATCTCCAAGCGCACAATTGTCTCTGGATGGACAAACGATGGCCAAGAGACTCGACCAGTTCGCTGCCGACATGGGCAAAGATTTTTTGCAGGTTAGGGATAAGAATAGATGGGCCTTTCAATCAAAACACATCTTGACAATAAAGCTCACATAAATTGCATAACTAGATATGACCAGCAAACTGGTCTCAAAATTACATGTCCTTACCCGTAGCATGTGCGCACTCAATCTAAAAATGGGGGGGGGGTCTCGAATTTTTGAGAATGTGGACTTTTTACTGTAATTCACGGGGTACGTTTAGTGCTATGAATCGTGCATTCCTCGAATTTTGGTAGTTCCTGTCTTTTTAGTGGAGTTTTGTCTCCTTTTCTACTTTTTTCGGAGTTTTTGTTTCTCTGGGGCCAACTGTTTTGCCCACTTTGCCAAATGGGGGCTCGTTTGAGCCCCCGAGCCTCCCTTGGGTGCGCGCATGCGTAGCAAATATCACTTGCAACTGATCAGAAAGAAGTGGCCCTGTTTTAGAAAGCTTGGTCAACATTTTCGCAATTGATAGCATCTTCCTTTGTCAAAAGACCCGCTTTGTAATAGTTTGGACATGTCATACGTAGTGTATTCAACATTAAAACATTTGTATTATATTTTGTTCAGAAGTCATACGACCAAACTCCAGCCGTTGAGGAGCCGTTGGAAGGGCACGTTCTCGTGACTGAGGTAAGTGCAAAACGTGTGACAGTCGACACGCGTGTTGAGAGTGAGCTGAAAGATAAAGCGTTATCTCGCATCATTATGTACAGTTGGAACTTTCCCGCTACAGGCTCAAACTTGACTTGTGGTACTAGAAGCAGGCCGCCGGGGTCTGAGTAGGACCACCGCTGGCGTCCTGAACCAATTAAGGGCCTGCCGCAGCATAAATGACGAATAAGTAAAGACATGTTATGAATAGGCATGAAAAATAGAGAGGAAATTTTGTACAATATGCAAATATTGATTTTTCGAAGAAATTCACGAATGTTGACAACTGGGGGCTCGAATTTTTGAAACTGTGGACCATTTACGTTGTACGTTCAGCGCTATGAAATGTGCATTCGCCGAATTTTAGTAGTTCCTGCCTTTTTAGTTGTCTTTTGTCTCGTGTTCTAAATTTTCGGTGTTTTTGTTTTTCTGAGGCTGACCTCTTTTGCCCACTTCGCCAAATGGGGGCACGTGTGCGCATGTATTACTTTATTTGGCCGTTACTCTCTATTTTAGATCGCACGATCAATCGGCGGGAAGTTCACCAGGTTTATCGACGCAGCACTGAAG